>CAUZXS010003169.1:0-208803 GCA_963585895.1 Sepioteuthis lessoniana
GGGTGACATAAAGTTGTTCCTGTATGTGGTGTATTGAATTTATCTAATTCATATTCAACTGGGAGCCCTTGGTCTAAGAGAAATAGATGCCAGGGGTCCATAAATTAAATAGTTTCCCTCATGATGGTGTGATGCTGCTGCTGCTATTGAAGAGCAGACAGTAAGACGTCTGTACTGAATGAAGGAGTTCTGCGAAAAAGAAAGTGTTTGGCAGATTTCCCCAGTTTGTGCTGCCCGGAAAGATAGTGCGGGATGAATAGGATAATTCATCCTGATTGGGTGAAATTATGCGTCAACCCTAACGGTCAAATTAAATTACGTGCCTAACAAAAATGCAAAATTCTTTCTGCTACAAAAGCAAATAGATATGATGAATAAAAATATTCCCATATATACAGCCATTGCTACAGTCATTGGAAATACAGCTTTAGCAACAAAAGAGAAATTGTAGTCTGCCCTCCTGTTACATTAAGAAGAAAGGAAATACAGGAATGAAAATGAGAATATTGATGAGTTTCGAGAACTTTAATGACTGCCAGAAAGATTACCCCTGTGCTGTAAGTTCATACATGGAAGAAAACAGTTACATATGATAGAGCCAGAATTAAACAGCTAACCTTGAAGTTTTGGGGGCCAGTGTGTCTTGGAGGAATGAATGATGAAAGAATGAACTCCTAAAGGAACCCTGGCCCAAAAATTGAATGTGCTCATCTCATGTTGTGATGATCTGTTACTGCTGCTGGAGTAAGTCAAGAAGAGTCAGTCAAAAAGAGAATTGGTCAGACCTGCTCGAAAAATATGTGAGCTAGAGAGTGAGAGCATGTTTGCACTGCCTTTTATATTACCCAGGAAAGTTATCCGAGTAGAATGGCTTAAATCATCCCCATTGGACAAAAATATAAAATCGAAACCTTAATGGCCAAAATAATTCCCGCACTAAATAATAATTTGAAATTCTTTCTTTCTGCTACACAGCCATTGCTACAGTCATTGGAAATGTTAATTTTTGAAGAAATTTTTTAAAATCTTATATCATAATGTATTTTGTTTAAATCAAGGCTTCTCCAAGCAGTCAATATAGACACTTCAGGGTGGATAAAATTTTGATAGGAAGAAAAAATCAGAGGGGTCCACGAGGGGTGAATTTTCTAGTTTCATTTAGAAATCCCTTTAAAATAAGAGAACAAAACAGCTCTGTATTTTTGCGCAGGGAGAACAAAAATATTTTACTGATTTCAGGGGTAAATTTGAATAATAATTATGTTGGTCATTCAATAAATAAGGTTAATTTTCTCTAAAGACTTAGAAATTGGAAGTACTCTTCACTGTTGAACCTATTTCAAGAAAATCAAATCTGTAATGATGGTTCCTTCTGTGTCCCAGAAATCTGTCAGCATGACCTTCTTTACTGACAGCTGCACTGAGAACTTTTTCTTTACTGGAGAGTCTGTATGTTTCTACTCTATGGACTGCTATTTTGGTTCAGGTTCACAGTGGCAAACTCATGTTTGGACTATTTATAAAAAATCTTTTGACTAAAACATGCTTCTCTATACACATCACTCATTCTTCCATAAATTTTACTTTGTTTGCCCTTCTCATCCACCAAAGATTCGATGAGAGACCTCTGTTCAAGCCTGGAATAATTTGTTTGATTTGCTGCCATTTGGAATAGCCTCAAAACAAATGTTTTAGTGAGATTAAAATATTTTTTGCAATAAACCAATTTCAAACTATGTGGAGTTTATATTTCTGGAAAAAATTCTTTAAAAAATGTATTTTGCTTAATCGAAAAAATTCCCCTTATTTATTGAATGACCTTTGTATATCTATATCTATATTTATATCTATATCTATCTATATATATAAATATATTTTCCACACACACACACACACATACATACATACATATGCACACACACACACACTAACACACACCTATATATATGTATACACACACACATACAAAAGCTTTATTATATAGATACACACACTCACACACACACACCTATACATACATACATACATACATATGCACACACACACTAACACACACCTATATATATGTATACACACACACATACATACGTACAGATGCACACACACTCACACACTAACACACACCTATATATATACACACACACATACATACATACATATGTACAGATGAACACACACACTCACACACTAACACACACCTATATATATACATACACACATACATACATACATATGTACAGATGAACACACACACTCACACACTAACACACACCTATATATACACACACACACATACACATACATACGTACAGATGCACACACACACACATACATACGTACAGATGCACACACACACACACACACACACACACATACAGATGCACACACACACACACACACACACACATATATATATAGGAGGGTGTCCCTATTGTATAGTAGCTAAAGTGCTGCTCTGTGATATCATAATAAGCAATTTTGTACTGCTGTCACACTTTTCTATTTACTTTTGATCTAATACCCTTTAGGAAGATATGAACCCTTTATCCCCCAAAATATAGGTTAAATACTACCACTACTATTTCTCTACAAATGTAGCTTTAGCATTAAATAACCCATGAAAGTTTCTATGTCATTAAACAAAGAAGCCAAATCAAATACATATATACATACATATCTCTGCATATGTATATATAAGCTTTATATATATGTTTATATAAACACACAGATACACATACAATATCTCTCCCCTGCTCTGTCTTACCCATATATAATGTGTGAGTGTATGTGTGTGTGTGTGTGTATGTGGGTAAGAGAGAGCATGAGGGAGAGAAACGTGTGGGTGGTATAATAGATTTTGTTCCTTTGAGCAAGGACTAAATAACTCTATACCACCTGTTGCCTGTTACTAGAAGAGATCACTGCTGTAACTGTTATTACTCAAATGATACCATGAAAAGAAATTAATTGGCATATTACCCTGACAATTTAATAGGTCATAGGACTCACACATACACACTATCTATATTAGAAAAACATTGACAGGCAGAATTAATTAAAAAGTAGTCATCAACAATATATAGAGAAAAATAAGCATTTTAAAGCTGAAAAAATTGACTGATTGGCTACTAAAATTCAGTAATTCATTCATGTTTTAAAATACCTTTTTATACTTGATGATATATATATATATATATATATATATAATCAGCATCACCAAGAGGAGCTGTTAGCATGGATTCCCTTGAATTCAACAATTCACTCTCCAGCTATGGGTAAATTGTAGGCCAGAATGGGCTCTTTAATCTTGGTATGGTAACTGATTTAGGAGAAGGCAAACTTTAAATTCAAACCTACTAACCTCTTCTAAAGAAATTGAGTTTGTGTCACTTCCTGCTTGTGCAGAAGGGTTGAGTAAATGCATACATCCTGACACAACAGAATTTGTCTGTAGGGGAAAAAATGAAAAAGCAATATGGTTGTGTTTTTACATCTTCAGCATTTGAACCTGTTAGACAAAATTCTGCCCACTACCTTCATCATTCTTTCGTTCTGTTTTAGACATTTTCTATATTAAGTAACTAAATATTTTTGGCTGTAGTGAAAAAAATTGTTGATTACACGCTGAATTTTTCAATTTTTGATTGATTTTATGACGTTACAGTACTCTATCTTAATGTTGAGCATATAGAGAGATTGTCAGTGATCAGGAATAATAGAAGAATTACTGAAAGAATACGTCTATTATGTGTATGATTTTGAAATATTGCTTATGACTGTAGCAATGCATTGGAAATCAGGAAGAAAGGGATTGTCTGTGGTCAGGAATTAATACAAAACTTACTGAAAAATTAGAGACAATTAAACCAATGTTCATTTCAATGTAGTAGGATTTTTTTTTGCATAGCAGGAAAGGAACAGGAGTGGTTTACAGCAAATTCAAAATGTAGAATCATTCTACATTAGATGTGTTGTAGAAATTTGAATCTGAAAAGTCTTTAGAAAAATTTGTCAAAGACAGACTTTTTGAAATTAATTGATTTTCAATTTTTATGACATTATTTTGATTGATATATTTTGAATGAATCAAATGATCCTTTCTGGCATTAAGGTCCTATGACGAGGAAATATGACACCCTCATATATTCGCCAGGTTATGGGGAAAGGAGGTGCGACTCATTGGCTGTCAGCAGATTATAATAGTAAGTAGAATAGTGGAAGTGGAAAGGCCGTTTCTCTTCAACCCTTCCTATTAGCGCAAGGTGACATGGGCATGAGAAAACCCCACTCTCTATTAGTCATGTATGCGTCAGTGGTACTGCCAAGAAGCCAACATGTGGTAAATTTTCAAACTATGGAAACTAACTAGTTGTTTATTCGTCGAAGGGTGAAGACATGTAAGCAGTTGCTGTTTCTTTGTCAGAGAGTGAAGTCACATAATTTGGGATATGGTGGAAACCCAAATTCCATGCATCGCAGAGAGCACAGAGAGAAAAGAAAAAACTTCTCCTTTGAATGAATTCAAACTCCAAGGTAGGGTGAGCCTCGTTAAACAAATACCCAAAGAAAAGACTTGTCCACGAGGAAAGAGACAATAATTAATCTTGGTCTAATCTGAAATAAGACGTGCATTCAATAAGTTTCCAGACTTTTTTGTACAGGCATTTAAAATTGTTTTAGACTCTTGAAAATTCAGTATGTTATTGCTATACATCTTATGAGATGACTGACCAATTTTTAGGATTTCAGCTGCAAAGGAACAGTTACAGCAGGAATTCGAATACACCCTACTACAGCCTGATTGTCACAGCTGGGGAATTTCAAAAATGCAATCTGGACTTTAGAAGAACGATATACAATAAAATTCTGTTTTAAACTTGGAAAAAATGCCACGCGATGAAAGCTGGATCTACTGCTATGACCCAGAGACCAAGAGACAGAGTTCCCAATGGAAGCATGCTAGCTCTCCCAGACCCAAGAAGGCCAGATAGAGCAAATCCACCCACAAACTTTTGATGATCACTTTTTTTGACAGCACTGGCATGATCTACATGCACTGGGTTCCCACTAGACAGACAGTCAACAAGAAATATCTCTCTATCAATGTGTTATGGCAGCCCAGTAACGAAAATATAAAAAGGAGGAAAAATAAGATTCTACAAAATCCCAAGTAAATGAACATACAATTAAAGTACATTCAAATTTATGTTGTTGCATTCATGCTGACGTGAATAAAAGACAAATTACGGGAGGAAAGAATAACTCTGATAAGATAGAGGAGAAAGGAAGAGGGAATATCTCCCTAATGATAAACTTGAGATTTGGAGCATGAGCTCTACCATTAAATCTCAAAGTCTGAAGGAAAGCAGATCATATCTACCGCTGACGAACTGTATTTTCACCTTCCGCTATTTAGAAGAAAAACTTTCTCACTCCTGGCTTTTACCTGAATTGTTTTTTTTTTTGTTTCTTTCTTTTATTCAATAAAAGAATATTGTTATTATTTTTGTTGACCCAAACAAAGCCGTTCAGAGTCCTTTTTTTGTTGTGGAAGTATTGTATTTGTCAAAGACCTTGTATTTGAGGGGGAAAGCAAGCTAGTTAGTTGTGTTGACTTTTAATAATTCACCTATAACTCGATTAGCGGCTTTAAAATGTGGTTCAGCTCAGAGTTGGTGATATCTGTAATATTAAATAGCGTCGGCAAACCACAGCCAATGTGTGTGTCCTGCTTTAACTGGTGGACTTGGCGGTAACGAATGGCACCCTGCAAGCCTGCTGGGCATGTGGCGGTGTAACAGTCCCAAGAAAATCAATGAAAAACAACCAAAAAAAAAGAACGAAAGTAAAAGTTGGATTTTGATGAAACAAACACAAAAATCTTTGAAAAAATCTGAAAATTTCTCTTAAAAAAAATTGTACAATTTATGCTATTTTGACTTCATGACTGATGATGAAAGATTTTAAGACAATGAAGAGGGAGAATAATTGAAGTTTTATGCTCACAAACTAATCCTTATTTCCTCTTTTTATAATTGAAGTTTTATATTAAATTTTAAAATTAAAAAAAAATGCCTGATAGGAAATAATGATGAAAATTTGAACACTAAGACCCTCTGGAAAGCAAGATAACTCTTTGGAAAGACAAAGTGACCCCTCAGAAAGTTGGAGTGACATCCTGGGAAGACAGGAATGTTAAAAAAATCTGAACTGTACAACAAAAGAAAAATGCCTTCTGGTTGTCTGTAGCGGGGAGAGAGAATATATCAACCATTATACTTAGTCAAACGGAAACAACTTGGATATGTACCTGGTTACAATGTGTGATTGTGGCAGAGAATTTAACAACTTGCAAGGCATGCTGGTGCAAACAACGTAATTCTCCTACCGGAGAATGTAAATCGAATGATGGGCTTATGAATCAGGAACACCCCCACAGTGTTCAGGAGCCCATTGCTGAGCAACAGCGTCCAGGCGACATTCCTAGCAAGCCAAGAATTCAGTGGCTTAAGGGTAATCAGATAGCAACACGGACAAACTTAGACCAGGAGCTTTCTTTTTTGCTCACCACCTATCTTAAGGGTCCTATTGATCAACAAATGACATCTTTCTGCAGAATTATATATGACGTTTGTCTGGAGTGGTTTGGTGCAGTAACGCATAAAAAAGATAAAACTGAAGAAAAACGATTGAATAGATGACAGATACAGAAGGGAAAGTTAAGATCGGAATAGAGAACGCTGAAGCGCAGATTAAAAGAAGCCCCAATTCATGAGAGTTTGGAACTTCAGAATATCCTATATTCAAAAAAGGGTTTTGGTGATCTCAAGAGCTGAAAATCAGAGAAAACATCGAAAGAAAAAGCGTCAGGCTTGGAGATCATTCTACTCAAATCCTTACGCTTTCTCAAAAAAAACTTTTCGTTGAATCAAAGAATGGCAAACTTGATGTACTGAAGGAGGAACTCGAGAATCACTTGAGGATAACATACTCGGATGATTTAAACAGTATCCCAATACATCCTCTAAGAGATTTACCAAAACCCCAAGATCCAACGGTAATGTTTGATGATAGTGGGATAAAACTGAAGAAAGAGATTTCGTCCATAAGGCCCACACTGGTAGTGCCCTGGGCATGAATGGGATATCGTACAAGTTATATAAAAACTACCCATGTGTCCTCAGGAAACTCACTGTACTCCTTCAGCAGGTTTGAAAGAAGGATGTTGTACCACAGGAATAGTGTCTGGCTGATAGTATTTGGATACCAAAGGAAATGCAGTCAAAAGGTATCACAAATTTTCACCTAAGTGTAGAAGGGAAAATATTTTTTGGAGTTCTTGCTCGTCGTATGACAACCTTTCTGATGAGCAATCATTATAAAAATACATCTGTCTAGAAGGCTGGAATACCTGGCTTCCCCGGATGTCTGGAACATTCACAAATGATATGGAACTCAATACTCTCAGCCAAAAGGGACAAAACAGAACTACATGTAATCTGTCTTAATCTTGCCAATGCATACGGTTCAGTTCCACACCACACAATCTGAATAGCCCTTGACTTTTTCAACTTCCCTAGCAAGGTTGGGGAAATCATAATGAAATACTTCAATTCAGTTTTCATGAAATTTACCGTTAAAGACTATACCACCAAGTGGCAGGTACTTGAGATTGGCTTCATGATAAGCTGTGTAAATTCCCCACTTCTTTTTGTTCTGGCCATGAAACTCATATTACGAGGTGCAGCAAATACGTCAAAAGAAGTGATGAAAAATGAACATCTGACTCTTCCTCCTTTCAGAGCTTTTATGGACGACATCACCATTCTCGTCCCATCCAAAATCGCTGTCGATGGTTTACTACAAAGGTATTATGACCTTTTCATATGGGCAAGAATGAAGGCAAAGCCAAAGAAAAGTCGAAACTTATGGTTAGGCATCACTCAAACCAATCGAGCTGGGATGGGTAGCACAAGCAACAAGGTATTCTCCAAAGTGGGCCCAAATGGAAAAAGAGACATGGTGAGCGATGTTTGAGGAGGAGCAAAGAACAGCCAGTGCTGTTACTCAGGCCAGACAATGTGCTTGGATAAAATGGGATGATATCGAACCAACTATCGTGGAAATCCTTAATTGCAATGGAACCACTGGCAATATCATTCCTTCTTCACTCAGCATATGATCTCTTACCAAATGTGATCAACCAAAAATTATGGGGATATACCGATTCGGATCTATGCTTGTCGTGTAAAAGTGATCGGGGTACCTTGCACCATGTACTATCTGCATGCTCACAATCGCTTCAGATGTACACATGGTGACATAACAAGGTGTTAGAGGTGGTCATAGAGTTGTTAAGAGTACACTGTGGGACAGCAAACCAACAACCTGTAACAGCCAAGGAACCCATAATTCAGTTTCATAAGGAAGGTGAATGCCTTGTGAGGAAACCAAAAAATTCCAATATGAAGCTACTAAAAGTTTCAGCGGATCTCAAGATATCTCTACAATTTCTAGTTCACATTATTCAAACAGAAAAGCCGCTGGACATTTTAGCATGGTCCGATTCAAAGAAGAATGTCCTCCTCATAGAACTGACTGTCTCCTGGAAAGAAAATCGGGAGGAGACACGTGAGCAGAAAAGAAAACGATATGAGACACTGCGTACCGACTGCATGGAAAAGGTTTGGATACGCCATATTATTCCTATTGAGGTTGGTTGTTGTGGTTTTTTGGACACTCAGTTATTACATTTCTTTCAAAAATAGGAATCACTGGCCGCAGTTTGAAAGTTGCCTCAAATTGTCTTCAGACCCCGGCGCAAAATGCATCAAATTGGATTTGGTCGAAAGCAAAAAGTCTTCCTCATGAACGAAATGCATGCGGAACCACCATTCCATGTCATTACGTAACATCAAGAAATGGTTACTGTAAGCGCACAATATCAACGACCAAAAGTAAACGCGTTTTTAAAAAATCACAAACTGCACTAAAAATGAAGATGAACGTACTATGTAATCTCTGCTTTTAGTTGATCTGGCGTATATATATGTATATATATATATATATTATAGGATTTACACTTCTATATTTAAAATGGCCGTGATGCCACTTGTCCCCGAAACAAAGATGGTGGACGTCGGTAAAACTAATCAGTCTTGGGAACCTATTGGTTAGGAAAGTCACGTGGTTAGTGGTCACAACTACCTCTGCAACTTTGATTTTGTCCTGTGATTTTGACAAGAATTGCCTATATATACTCTCGTCTTTCAAGAACTCATTTTTTTCCATTTCAACTCACACAGACAACACACTCTCTTACACTGCGACTTACAGAGACAACGCACTCTTTCCATTTTGACTTCCAGAGACAACACACACTCTCTCTCTCTTACATTTGACTTCTAGCAGTCAACCCCACATATGTATACTCTTTGCAACTATTTTCTTCCTTGTTCTACCTTTACGGTTAGACTTACTCCAGTCTCGAAAATAACCATAGAAATTTCGTCAAACCACCGAAAGAAACAAACAACTAACATGGGAGAAGACACATTCCTCCTAACATACATAATTAAAATTCTGTAGAAATACCTCGTCAACATGCATATTATTATCTACTGGACACTTTTATTATTTAGTCATTTTTTATAGTATTAATGTTAGTTACATACACACACACACAGAGGAATATTTAACAGACAGTAGTAGAACACTCATAATGTTTTGAAATATTTCATTTAATGTACTTGTTGATATATGAATTTAATTTTCTTTGTACTGCTTTGTTTTGAATGTTCTTTTGTTCGTGTCATTTTACATATTTTACTTCATTTGCCTTTTCAATAATAAACCAACATTAAATGGCGGGAAATTAATTACCAAACAGTACCCCCACAGTATGCATACAATTCTTTTAAATACCTGATCCAGTGGCAAAAGCTGCTTGGTAGCACCAGGAGTGGCAGTACCGCCTTGAGCTACTGAAACTGTGTTATCACCCCTGGTTGGTGGCTGGTGAGAGCAGGGTATCACACGTGCTTTCACATATTGTATGATGAAAAAAAAAAAATCTATAGCAATGATATTAAAATTTTCAAAAAAAACATTTTGCAATGTACAATAAATGATTAACATTTTTTGTCATATTCAAGGAATGACAATTTTTATTCAGCAAAGTTCTCCTTAAAAAACAAAATATCCTTGCTTTTTTTGGTCATGATTAAAAAGGAAATATAACTCTTATGGTACTACTTGTTCATACTGTTCTAGATATACCAGCACATATGGTACTATTGTTGGAATGTCATTTTTAAATGATAACTAAAAAATAGTATAAGCATCAAGTTTATGAATAAAACTAAATAAAAATGAAATTATTAAAAAAGAAAAAGAAAAAAGGTTGAGGAAATCAATCCAAACAAACATGTATAATGACAAAAATGATTTTAATTTACAATTTTTTTTCAAAGCTCCAAGGACTTTACTTCTGAAATTTTATTTACAGTCTTGGAAAAAAATTCTTAGAATTATTCAACAGAATTTTAAAAATCTTATTAAAATAAAGAGATGTTTATAATCTGTGAGCGTAATAAAAATATAATTTTCAAATCAAATTCAGTATTGAACGAAAAAAAAAAAAAAGAAAAAAAAAAGAAAAGAAAATGATAGTGAAAAAAATGAACCATTTTTAATTATTAGCACAAATTTTAATGAAACTTCAATGGTTCAGACACATAGGAAGTAATTATTTTGACCTTTTGAACTCAGACAACTGCTTACTAGTCATAAGCAAAGGACTAATTACAAATTAGGATATCAAATAAATGAAAAGAAAATTCGAAGAGATTTCTTATTTTTTGGCATTTATAAGAGATTTTCCTTTTAGAAAATTATGACTTTTCCCTACACCTATAGGAACTTTGACAACAATAATCAAGGAAAATAATCTCTAATAATAAAAAATAGCACAGTTTTTAGAGTCTTTTATAGGTGTTTTTTTGGGGGGTTTTTTGGTGTTTTTAATTTGAATTTTTTTTAATAAAAAAAGCACTTTTTGCAGACTCCCAACAAAAAAAAAAAAAAAGTAAGATAATCAAATTCTCCATTTCTGTCAAACTAAATCTTATAATTATCCAATATTTCTGTTTGAGAAATTTGCTATTGAATTTTATTGATTATCTCCCCTGAATCATAATCCCTGCTTAACTTTTTATTGAAAAAAAAAATAGAAAAAAAGAGGATATTGGTCAATTTTGTGCAGAATTGGACATGATTCCTACAACTCTTAAAAAATAAACTGATTGTCACGAGAGAAAATAATATCCCCAAAATTATCAAAATGGGCGTCAAAAAGAATAGGTATAGTCAATGATCAGGAATTAATGCTGGGGCTTTAGGGAATTTGGAGTACCCCTTCATTGCCATTGCTTCCAGGTCCACTCTGACCCGGAATGGTAGCACCTGATTAGGCCCTATCTATAGGTTAAATAGAACTAAACTGCATACTTATGCTAAACTGAATTGTTTGAATAAGAACTGTTTGACTAAACTGAATAGCTTGAAATAGAAATGTTTTTGACAATTAAACTGTGAACTTATGCTAAACTGAATTGTTTAAAATGGAACTGTTTTTGATATTGAAACTGTACTTACACTAAACTGAACTGTTTAATATAGAATTTTTCTGACATTTAACAGTGGGTAAACAAAATCTATACTTATACTAAACTGAATTGGCTGAATTAGAACTGTTTGAATAAACTGAATAGTTTGTAATAGAAATGTTTTTGACAATTAAACTGTATATTCATGCTAAACTGAATTGTTTGAAATAGAACTGATTATTTGTATAAAAATGGATTTGGCATTAAATAACCTAGAAAGGTTGACATGCCATGAAACCTAAATAACCAACCATAATTCATTTGTTAATTCACAGTTAAATGATTTCAAGTATAGTAAATGATTAAATAGTTCTATTTGACCCATAAATAAAACCCTAACAGGTAATACCACTCCAGGTTAGAGTAGACCTGACAATAATGGCAATGAAGAGATACTCCATATTTTCCAAAGCTCCAGAACTAGAACCTCTCCATCAGATGTAGTTTAGTATCCTATAAAGAAAGTAAAGTTGGTGACCATAGTTGAGAGCGACCTGAAGGCTTCCTTTACATTAGCTACTACACAGAGGTGTAGGAGAGGGTGCTACTTCATTCCCTGAATTGCTTCACTTTACCCTTGATATGTACACTATAATGCTGAGTATTAAGCAAGGAGGCATCAAGTACCATTTTTTTGAATCTTCGGTATGACTTAACCTGAGATTGAATCCCAGTCGTGCAGGCCAGTGGCGAACACTCTTCCCACTAGGAGTGTCCTATACAGGACACTTACTGAGTAGGTAGGGGTTTTAGCCCTCTGCAGAGATGCAGTTGGAATATTTTACATTCCTAGCTGACTAGGCTGACAGTAGATGGATGGATATGCCTTTAAAATCAATCAATCATAAGACTTTAATTGTGAACATTCAAAATAGCTGAGGAGCATGCTAAATTAAACAATAGTGATACCTGCATGATTTATAATTTCTATATGTCACATAAATCATGCATGCATTATGCTGGCATCTTGAGATTAGTTTGCTCAAGTAAGTATGGAAGAGTTATCTTTCCTTTTTATTTTAAATATCTTGTATTAATTCCTGCCCATTGGCAATAAATACAAGAGACAAAAAGGTAGAATAAAACAGTGTCGTAGTATCTATTACAGTCCCATCTATGAGTCAAATTTGTTGGCAAATTATTCATATTCAGTAGGAATAATTGATGTCATATAACTAAATTATTTGTATTAAGAATAGTTACTTGAAGATATAATTGTCTATAAAAGATTATTATTAGTTACTTGAAAACATATAAATGTGTCCAAACATATTATTATTATTAAGTACAGATAATTACTTGAAATCACATAATTAGTATTAAATTAGTATTAAATAGGAAAACTTGAAACCATACAATTGTGTGCAAATTATTTGTATTAGGAATACTTGATATGATATAACTGCATCCAAAAAGCTCTTAAGAAACAACTACAGAAATAAATGTAAATATACAATGAATGCAATTTCCCAACCTCTTGGCATAAAATAATCCAAGGTTGACATTGCAATATATATATAAATCCTAATGTGACCGGTTTTTGTTTTTTTCTTAAAGATATTATTGCTCTGTAATGTCAGTTACATTGAGCTCTTTACCAGGAAAATCTAAATGTTCACGGTTGAATGTTTTTTGTCCTGATGGAATTACTCCCAACTCCGGTTTAACTGAACAGAATAATACCTATATATGTTCACACACACACACACATAAGAATTTTGGATAGATAGATAGATAAATTTTGCTACATAATTGGAATTTGTAAAAAGATTTTAAATCTTAACTTTCATAGAGAAGAAATAAATGAATGATACAAAAATGTATTTGTTTTGGTTTCTTTGTTTAATGGCATGTCAACCTTCACAGGTTATTCAATACCAAAGTCATCATTGTAAAAGAATAGTAATGGTACAATTTAATCAATAGCTGGAGGAGGAAAGGAGGTTCATCCCTTCTCCAAGGGTATAAGTCCAAAAGTGAATGTAATAGCATGATTGGAGTTTGAACCTGCTTACAATGATGTTGCAATTCAGAACATTTGCTGCAATGCCAAAGAACCCTTATTCTGGCAAAAATATGGAATAAAACAGTTTTTATTTTGTCCTTTGGTCAGTTTTATAAATGGGGTTAACTGATGGTTCATAGCTCCAATTGATTGATTTTAAAGGCATGTCAACCTAGGGTTATTTTATGCTTTGACGTTAGGGAATCACATGCATTGTATATTTATATTTACATTTTTTGTTGTTGGTTCTTAAAAGCTTTTGTTTTTTGCATATGATCCTGATTAGAATGGGGGGGGCTCGTGGTGTAATGGTTAAAGCGATGGACTACGGAATTGTAGTATGTGAGTTTGTACTCCAGTCGTGCTATTACATTCACTTTCAGGTAAATACCCTAGGGAAAGGTGTGAACCCCCTTATCCTCCCAGCTATGGGTTAAATAGTACCACTACTGTTCTTCTAGGAGAACGGCTTTGGCATTAAATAACCTACAAAGGTTGATATGCCATTAAACAAAGAAACCAAACCAAACCTAATTAGAATAATTTTCAAATAGATCTATTTGACAACCACTTGAAGTCTGAGTGGACCTGAGAGTAATGGCAATGAAGATTGGTTTGGTTTATTGTTTAATGGTATATCAACCTTTGTTGGTTGACAATGAAGAGGTTCTCTACACTATTATACTCAGTAGATCTCCAGAACTGAAGATGTCACCATCTGATGCAGTTTAGTTTCATATCCAAGATATCCTTTTGTAGGGGAGTTCTTACCACCTCAGTAGGGGATTGTCAGCATATTATATGCCCAGCCAACCAGGCATTTATAACATTGGAAACAAGAGACAAAAATAAATAAATGAATAAAAATGCACAGCTTAAAACCATTTTTCCCAATGGCAACTTCAACAACTTAGATATTATATCTAAGCTGAAAAATAGATTGTAAAAAAAAATTATAATTGATAATAATCAATATTTGATTAAAATAAAATCCAAAAAAAACAACCATCCTCATTTTTGATTATGATATCAATAATCAATGAAATATTAATCAAGTATAATTTTTATTTGTTCATCAAATATTGATTATTCATAGGTGGGGTGAAAGGTTATATAAAAACAATTATTTTCACACAAAATGAAATCAGCAGAGTAAGTTTAAATTTTAGTTGATGTTATTCATTTTTAACATTATCACCCTTGAGAAAAATATGAATCTGCCTTGCCCAGCACCTTCTTTCCCATTCAATTTGGAAAATCATTTAAATTCTTATCTATATTTTATTGCCCTGCAATCAATTTGCTATAGATTAATCAGTGTTTATTTCTTTTTTTTTTTTAATTCAAAATAGAAAACTTGATCAATGAATTTTATTTTAGGTGTGGTCTGGTTTGGTTTCTTTGTTTAATGGCATACCAACATTTGTAGGTTATTTAATGCCAAAGCCATTCTCCTAGAAGAACAGTAGTGGTGCTATTTAACCCATAGCTGGGAGGATAAGGGGGTTCATACCTCTCCCAAGGGTATTCGCCCAAAAGTGAACGTAATAGGGCGACTGGAGTACGAATTCACTTACTACGATTCCGCAGTCCATCGCTTTGACCATTACACCATGATGACACTCCCAATTTCATTTTAGTAAAAATGGTTTGGTTTCTTGGTTCATTTGTTTTCTTATGGCATATCAACCTTTGTAGGTTATTCAATGCTAAAGCCAGCCTTGTAGAAAGACAGTTGTGGTAATTTAATCCATAACTGGTTGGGATAAGGGTGTACATACTAGTTCAAAAGTGAATGTAATAACATGAGTGGAGTTCAAACTTGCTTTTATTCAAAACTAACTAACATTGCTGCTATCAAAGTGAGATGGCTAATTACTTATTCTGCCAATAATAATAAATAAATCTGGCTATGTTGCAGTCCTGCATGTTAGACAGTGCATCATGGGAACTCTCCTTAATAAAAATGAAATAATGTTAAAGATTTACAATATTTTTTACTTGTAAGAGCAGTTATTTCTAAACTTTAATCATTATTTTGTGTATTATTTCATTTATAGAATGTAAGGCTGTGCACTTAATATAAGAGTTATAAACAAAGAAAATGAGATCAGCATCCTGAGTTCAAATCCTAGATGAAGCTGGTTGCATTTCACTTTACTTTATTGCCCTTGGGGAAAAAAGTATGAATCCATTTTTTCTTTCACCAGCTATGCATAAATAGTAGGTCAGACTAGGTTCTTCAGCGTTGCTTAGGCAACCAGTCTAAGAGATAGAAAACTTTGAAATCAAACTAGCTTTACTCTTCTTAAAAATAGACCTTGTGTTACATCTTCTCATTGCAAGAAGAGTCCCTGATGATGTTGAAGTTATTTTTTTAGGAAGGTGTATAAGTTTCCTAATTCATATTTACCAACCCCTCTGTTCGGGCAGGATATGACACAAGGTCAATTTTTTAAGCAGAGTTTAACAGGTTTGAATTCAGAGTTTTCCTTCTCCTAGACTAGTTGCCTCACCAAGGCTGAAGAACCTAGTTTGTCCTACTATTTTCCCATAGCTGGAGGGAGAATAATTGGATTCATACCTTTCCCAAGTGCTATGTGAAAATGCAATCAGTCTCGTCCAGGATTTGAACTTGTGTCACCGTGTCCATTTCCTACGACAATAACCATTACACCACGGGCACCTCCAAAGTTTCCTAATTAGCTTTTTATATTTATCTCCATTATATTGAGAATTTGGATGATTGAAAAATGTCCTTCTGTGTAAATACTGACCCTTACTATGATCTGTTGTTTTTGTTGGGTTACAATTACACTCCACATGCATGCATACACATGTATTATTATAAAGAGTAAAATGCAAATGAGAAAAAGTTTGCATAAAAAAGTGCTTAATGCAATTATAACAAAGTAGATATAAGATCTAAAAATGAAAAATAAACAAAAATAGAATAAAATGGTTCCATCTATAGGTCAATAGATCTGTTTGCAAATTATTTGTATTTGATAAGAATACTTTATATATAGTTGTGTGCAAAAAAGAGAAAAAAAAGAACAAAAAAAAAATACTTTAGAATTGACACAAAAATGTGAATCTAAATATACTATATTTGTATTTACCCCACCCCTCAGTACTGGGAATATGTGACACAAGGTCAATTTTAAAGCAGAATTTCAATTCATGGTTTTCCTTTTCCTTGACTGGTAGCCAAACCAAAGCTAAAAAAACAAACAAAACAAAAAAACAACAAAAAACAAGTCTGCTCTACTATTTACTCTTAGGTGGAGAGAGAATAGTTGGATTTATACCTTTCCAAAAATATGTGAAATGCAGGATTTGAACTCCTGTCACTATGTCCATTTTGTACAACACTAACCATTATACCATGAACACATCTATATGTACAATGTATGCATTTTTAACCTCTAGGTATAAAATATCCCTAGACGGACTGACACACCTTTAAAGTCAACCAATCTGTATTTTCTAGCCTTCTTCAGTTGCCCGTCATATTTGGTCTTTATGAAACTTCTGTTTGTTTCGTCCGAGTAAATAGACAGAAAAATATGCACGTTAGACTTTTAAAGGGAGGTAACTCGTAAAAAAACTAAAAAATTAAATGAAGTACATTTTCTAAGGGAGGTAAAACTGATCTTCCGCTCTTATTTTATCAATAATATGAAGAAAGAAATTAAATAATTAATAATAAATAAATCTGGTTATTGCAATTTATTCAATAATTTCCAGTTATTTTAAATAAAATTTATTCAAATTCAACATTATGATAAAGAGATTCTGTTTAAATTGTGTGTATGCGGTGGAAATTTGTTTTCCCTTAATGATGAGATTTCATTAAAACAATTTGATGCATTTTTTAACCTGTATCCGAAATTCCAAATAAGAGGCAAAAGTCAGAAGTAGTTATTCAAAACTAACATTGCTGTTGTCAAAGTGAGATGGCTAATTACTTATTCTGCCAAAGATGTGCTTAATGCAATTTACAATTACTCCTAGGTGGAAGGAGAATACCTCAAGGTTATTTTAAAAACTACTATACCAGACTAAAACTATGGAATCAGGACACTTATATGGTCCCTTTATTTACTGTTAAATAGAAAAAATCTAATGATAGATAAAAGGCAAAAAATTTTTTATTTAATAGCTGAATACTCTGACTTCCAAAAATATGCCTTAAACGAATTGGATTAAATTATTTGAATAAATTATATAATTTTTTCTAAGCCTTGCAGAGGAAAATATCGTGGAATAACCCAGTATTAAGAAAACATTATGGAATTCATTGACAAAAAACTTAGAATATGCTATTGCCTCTCCTTGAGATTTTATGACAACCTTAATTCTTTCAGGTAAGGATTTCACAAATTCAAAGCAATCCCAAATTATTATAGATTTTACATTTTTTTCAAACATATATCTCCAGATCACTGAAGAAAATACAGAATCTTGATTCATCAATGAAAATGATCTGGTTCCATTGATCAGCACACCAATTTTGATTATCTCTAGTTCATATTGAATGCTTTCATTTCTGTTTAAATGATAGTAGTGGCTTCAAAATCGGTATCTTACTGTCATATCCAAGCTGATGGAGTCTTTGGAATATTGTGGATTGAGAAACATCTACACCAGGATCATTTTAAGCATTGAAAATTTCACCACAATTGGCAAATTTGTTGGAAATAAGGATCCTATTCAACTGACATACATCTCTTGGGTTTGGAACCACAGTCGGACTGTTTTGAACAAGTTCATCTTGTTATCTTCAAGATGGCAGACAGAGCATACCACCTTGACAACTATCTTGTTTTGAGTCTTGGTAGCTTACCATAACACATAAATGATGGCTTTTTGTGCCTCTAACATATCCTTAACTCTTGCTATTTATGATACTGTGCAATAATATGCTTAATACTAAAGATTTCATTTTTCTTATACCAATACTTTGAGTGGGTGTCCTCGTGGTGTAAAGGTTAAAGCGATGGACTGCAGAATCATAGTATGCGAGTTCGTACTCCAGTCACCCTATTATGTTCACTTTCGGGCAAATACCCTTGGGAAAGGTATGAACCCCCTTATCCTCCCAGCTATGGGTTAAATAGTACCATAACTGTTCTTCTAGGAGAATGGTATTGGCATTAAATGACCTACAAAGGTTGATATGCCATAAAGCAAAGAAACCAAAACCAAAACCAAACCAACCAATACTTTGACACTGAGAATACTCATGAAATTACCTCATATGTAAATAAATTGAAATTATCAGGGAGGAAAATGCCAGATCATTCATATAAATCAAATTGATATGCTGTAAAAGGAAACTGTCCAATTTTAAACAAATTCAAGCAAGAAATATGAAAGCTATTCACAAAAAAAACAGAATATTCCATTTTACTGAATTGGTGTAGTATGTTTATATCTACATTTTTTGTACATATCAAGTATTCCTATCTAATACAAATAATTTGCACACAGTCGTATGGTTTCAAGTATTACTTTCAAGAACTAATAATTACATGGTTTCAAGTATATATTCCTATCTAATAATAATTATTTTTTGCATGCAGTTACATTGTTTCAAGTAAATAATAATAATTCTTAGTAAACAATTATAGCTTCAAGTAACTATTTTTATTACAAATAACTTACAGTTAATGGCAGCAAGTATTTCTAGTGAATATAAATAATTTTCAAACATATCTCTTTGTCCAATAGATTGGATCCACTCTGACCTGGAATGGTGGTACCTTTTAGGGTCCCATCTATAGGTCAAATAGAACTAGTATCCTGGGTATGACACTAAACTGCATCTGATGGTAGGGCTCTAGTCTTGGAGTTGTGAAGTACCCATTCATTGTCATTACACCCAGGTTTATTCTGACCAGGAGTGGTAGTACCTGTTAGAGTCTGATCCATTGGTCAGATAGAACTGTTTACCAAATAACTGTATGCAAACAAATGACTGGTGTTAAATTGATTTGTTAGTGCTATATAGCAATACTTGAAACCATTTAACTGTGTGCAAACAAATGAGCTCTAGCTTGTTTAAAATGTTACAAACTGTTTTATATATGTATGTGTGTGTGTGTGTGTGTGTGTGTGTACATGCATGAACAGGATTTGGCATTAAATAACCAACAAAGATAGATATACCATAATACCCAATCAGTCAAAATGATGTCAATTTTTCTGAAATACCCAGTATGTCTAAAGTGATATCAAATTTTTTGAAACACCTGGTATTGTGATGAAACAAAATAAAGAGTGCATCAGAGTCAACAACAGTGTCATTTTTCAAGGCAAAACAAAACAAAGATTTCTTTCTCTCTTCCTCCTCATTGTTATCATCGTCGTCTATGCACACAGCAATTTCGTTGACAGCCATAATCTCACTGCCCACAGTTGTTGCTTCTCATGTTTTTATGCCTTTTCCCACTTGGATGTTTGCATAAGAAAAGTATTGGGTAGCCCGTATGTTTCAACATGACGGTCGGTCATCTGCATACTTTTCAACACCAGACGCCCTTGATGATCGATGATGATGATGACCTGCTGATTTTTTCCTCCTGTTTTTTTTTAAATTTTTGGACAGGTATTGCCAATTGTCAAAAGGGATGTTCATGAACCCCAGCTTTTTTTCTTGAAGACCTTATGCTTGAGTTTTGGTTCACCTGTTTTATGTGACCCTTCTCTAAGTTAAGAGTACAGGATCCGTTTTAGCAGTCTGCCGTCCTCAAATCAGTTCAAGTGGCCAGTCTATGTTAGGTTGCATTGGGTGAGTATATCATATATACCAGAAATTTATCTGAGATATACTGCCACCATTTTACAATTAGTATCTTGTGCAAGGGGTGTATCATAGACATAAAATTGATGTTCATCCACTTTGTATACTGTCTACATTTCTGTACCATACAGAAGGATTAAGAGAACTATGGCATAGTACACTGCACATTGAGTTTTTATGGGAAGGTCTTGGAAGCATTTGATGTTCCTGTATCTAGTTCTGTTGTTGGTAACTGTAGAGCCAAGATATTTGAATTTGTTTACTTGGGTTATTACCTGGCCCGCTTTTAGTATGTCTTGGCCAATGTCATGAGATCCCTGAGGGAATTGGTACATAACCTGTTTTCTTGAGGTTAATTTTCAGCCCAAATGTCTTTGAAAATTTTGAGAAATAGGTGATTATTTCCTGTGCATCTTGGTGTTGGTATGCATCAAAGGCAATGTCATCAGCAAACATGGGCTCATGTACCAGAATATTTCTGGTCATTTTTTTTTAGACTTTAATTGACTGGCATTGAACAGGTTTGCCTCTTGTCTACTCTGTATTCATACTTATTGGGTGGAATTGGTGAAGGAATCTGAAAAGACCATAGAAAATATGTCCGAGGATCACAAAGCAGTAAGTGGCAGACTTATCATGCTGAAGTTTCAATTAGACAACAGTAGATATTGTACCCTGATTGCTGCTAATGCCTTGACTATGACCAACAACCCCCCACACACACCAAAAAAAAGTTTCTACAACCAGATCTGCATGCATTTCCAAATGCAGATTATCATCGTTCTTAGAGAATAACACTCAAGTTGGCCAATCACATTATACTAAGCTGAAGGTTCTAGTTATGTTTGGAATGAGAAAAGCTGTTAGCAATGGCAATCTGTTATCCAGCTGGTCATTACCAACACCTACTTCAAATTTTAAAGGACAAATAGAAAATAAAAGACATTGGTACAACAGTGGGCCTTGTGCTAGACATTGCAACTTTTGAAGATTGTTGATGTAACAGGACATGCATATTCTTAATCATGAATTTGGTGGGTAAACATGTTTTTTCAATCATTTTTTGTTAAAATATTACAGAGCTTTTAAGTTGACAGTTTATCAAAAAACTAATTGTAACATTTGTGCATACTAATTCAACATCAAAATTGTGATGCAATCTTTAAAATGGCTTTCTAGCTCATGTAAGTGTTAATAAAAGACAAAATATCCCAAAGACTTTCAGAAATATTCTGATTTTTGGACAGAAAGATTTATATTTTTTATGACTATTTCTGTAAAATTTTACTTTTTATAACCAGATTTTAAGGTAACATCCCTCAAAAATGCCTACTTTTTGAGTTGAAAGCAAAAGAAAAAATTTTTTTAAGCAGTCTGAATAACACTTAATCTGAATTTACTTTTCCAATGTAGAAAATGACAAAATTTTCTCACTTGATTCTCAGTTGGAAGGGACTTGATTTTTTTTTAAAAGTTGCAATATGTCAAGATCTTGAACTTAATCTCTATGCTCTTCTTTAAGGTGTTGGTTACATATTCATGAGGTCAATCTTATTCTCCTACACACAATGAAAGATGCCAATTAATATCAGTAAGTCTTGAGTGCTCTAATACTTAATAAAAAAAAGCCTCTTAATTTCTAGGACTACTTCATTCTGTTATCTAAGCAAATTAGTGACATCCTGAAAAGTCTCTTGAGAAGTAGACAAATATTTCATCTCATCAACCAAGATCAGAAGGTCACTCATGATTTTAGGATTATGTCTTGTCAGCTCTCATATTTCTCATTATCAATAAGTTTCAAGATTTAAAAACAAAAAAACTAAGGGCAACAATCTTGTTTGTAGATTTCTCCAAATCATTTGAGTCCATATACAGCAGAAAGATGGAGCAAATCCTTCTAGCATGATCTTCCCAAAGAAACTGTGACAACAATAATGATACTCTACAAAAAGAGGAAAGTATAGAATACTCATTTTTTTTGCCTTAAAATAATCAACTTAAAATAAAGTTGATTATTTTAAGGCAAAAAAAAAATATGTATCCTATATATTATTTATTTTGGAGACTAAATATTTTTCTGTTAATTAGTTTCTGAGCCTAATTTTCTAGAATATTCTTATTCTGTGTTTTTAGCCGATTGGTTAAAAAATATAAGAATGTAACTTTAATGTCAATGTGATTTTGATCCGAAATTTATGGAATGTTCTTATCTATGTTTTTGGAGTTGATTATTTGAAGGCAAAAAATGTGTATTCAATAAAAGCAATGATTCACTCACCCAATGGTGTTATTAATTTCTTTGACATTGTTGCTGAAACCTTACAAGATACATTAGCACTGTTTCTATTCATAATCTGCCTAGATTACAAACTATGAATGTCAGAAAAGTAAATGCATTGACACTAAAAATGGCAAGCAGCAGATGATATCCTGCATAAATTATTACTGCTCCAGACTATGTGGATGATTTAGCACTTCTTGCAAATACACCAGCTTGAGCTGAATCTCTACTGCATAGCCTGGAACAGTCAGCAAGAGACATCAGTCTCTACATGAACTCAGATAAATTAGAGTTTATGTTTTAATCAAAATAGTGTCATCTCATTAAATGGCAAATCTCTGAAATCATATATCTCAGTAGCAATATCTCATCTATTGAAGTGTCCTGGGTATGACACTAAACTGCATCTGATGGTGGGGCTCCAGTCATGGGAATGTGGAGTACCCTCTTCATTGCCATTATTCCCAGGTCCACTCTTCCCAGAGTGATAGTACCTGTTAGGGTTCTGTTAATGGGTTAAATAGAACTGTTTAATCATTTACTAAGTATTATTATTATTAGTTATTTGAAAACATACAGCTATGTGCAAATTATTTTTATTAAATAGGAATACTCGATAAGAAAAATCATCAGTGTTAGATAGGAATACTTGAAACCATTTAACTGTGTGCAAATAAGAGCTATAACAACTTGTTTGAAAATAAAATAATACAAATATACATGTATACAAAAAACAGGATTTGGTATTAAATAATACACAAGAGTTGATGTGCCATAAAACACCAACCAACCAACCATTTATGCATAAGTAAGTATAGACAGCTATCAACGGGTTAATGAATGATGTACATTTTCTTTTTTTTTTTAGTAGGAGAATAATATTGTGAATTGAATTACTATAGCCAGAAAGTGTTCGCTGGATTTTCAGGTTAATGAACATATGGAAATCTGATCTCTGATAAAAAAAAAACTAGAATTTTGGAAGCAATACCCTTCAAAATAGCAGCTGTATGGCCACTTACCTCTCATCTCACAAACCCTCCAAGTAAGATGAGCAGGACATACCAGAGAAGTAAGGATGAACACATAAGAGATGTTCTCCAATGGACTCCTACACATGGACACACTAGTGTTGGCTAACCAGTAAAATTTACATTCATCAGTTCTGTATGGAAACTGGATCTTATCTAGGAAACTTAGTAATGGTTGATAAGGAAAGATGGTGAGAAAGAGTTGAAGGAATCCATGCAGTCAGCCCACCATGACAATGTGTATATTCAAAATAGTATGTGTACAAGTGTTTTGGTCTGATCTGGTAAGAGAGAGCATCTTACTGTTTATCAGGAATTCTCAAAGTGCTTCATATAGACCCTTAGGGGCTAATTCTTATCCATAGTAACAAATTTTTAATGAATAAAATTAAATTATTACTAATGTGAAATTCCACTCTGACAGAAAAGATCCAGATCTTCTTGAGTTTAATCAGTTTCAATATTGCCAGGTAATTGTTGGTGTGGGTGTTATTATATGATTCAATATTTCATCTATAATAACTTATGTATTTTGTAAAAATTTTAAAACTTACACAAAAAAAAAAAAAAAAAAAAAAAAAAAAATCAACCCATTATCATAGCATCCAGTGAAACAAAAGAAAAGAAATGCCAGGAATATTCAATTTATTTATTTGAGGGGTTATTTGAAAATTAAATTTTTTGCAAGGTGTGCACCAAGTAAAAATTTTAGTTTGATTTCTTTAGTGACATATTAACCTTTGTGGGTTATTTAATGCCAAAGCTATCCTTGTTGAAGAATAATGGTACAATTTAACGTCTAACTGGGGAGGATAAGGAGGAGTATCTTTCCCAAGGGTATTAGTCCAAAGTGATCGCAATAGCATAACTAAAGTTTGAATTTGCTTATTACAATATTCAATCCAGTATGTTAACCTCTGTGCCACAGGGACTCTCCACCCTTGTTAAAAAAAAAAAAAAAAGTTTGAGTTCTGCTGTAGAGTAATATTTAGGGAAATAGTTAAGGGGAGGTAAACAAGGGGTCTGTGCATATGCAAAGAAAAAATTGCTGATCCTCTCAACTAGAGTTACAAAGGTAGCAGACAAGTTTTGGTGAATTGGGGAGGTGCTACTTCAGGACTGGAATATCCTGGAGCAGATTTGGAGAGGGAACCAGTCTACCCTACTATCACTCAAAGGTAAACAGATTCTTGCCTTTCCCAATGTCATTAGTGCCAAGTGAGATGCAAGTAGCTTCACCCAAGATTTGAACTCTGTTCTATTTCCTCCAATGATAACCATTACACTAAGCGCCCCTCCACTAAATGAATAAAGAGTAAATTACACTGAGTGACACCAGGGACAGAAGCTGTGCAAACTAAAAGTGATGTGGATTAAATTGAAAAAAGCAGATAAGAATCTTATAGGTTAAAAAAAAAAAAAAAAAATAAGACTAAAGAAACAAGACAAATGATGTAAGACTTGATCTTTAATAAAAATTTTGTTTATGCTCCCCACTACAAATCACATTTCATTCACACAATCCCCTGAGCTCAACAACTCAGGTACAAGTTTGGCAACTTGAAAAAAACTTTTGTTTTTTTAATTTAAATACTGCAAATGGTCCTCAAACAATAACTTTAAATAAGCCATTAACAATTTTGTTTTAAGTTAGAGAGAAAAAAAAAACATACATAAGAATTGAAAGAAATTTAGAAAATAAACTTTCAAGTAGAAATAGAAAAAAAAACTGAAGCCAAAATAGTAAAACCTTAGCACAGGTTACTCCCCCATCCCCCCAAAAAAAACCTGGACAATTCCCTGCATTCTTTACCAAAATACCACAGTTTTAACAATATCAATGATTCTCTACTAAATTTCGATCTTAAATTTTCTATTCTAAGTTCCAATTTGAGATGTTATAATTCTGCTCACCTATTATTTGATAAATCTATTTACATATCATAAAGAAGACATTAAAACAAGTATTCAGGCTATACACACAATAATTAGATTAACATATTTGTTACCTTATTTAAATAAAAGTAAATCAATTCTTAGTGCATATTTATGATCATCCAGTTAATAGAACAGCAAGATTTTTACCATAAATAAGGAGGGTTAAAAAAAAAAAAAAAAAAAAAAAATCACAATTGAAACATTGTCTTTTATAAATTTATAATTTTATAAATTCTCATTTTTGTTGCTTTGATTATTACCTCCAGGGTCAATGCTCTCAGGCCTTCTTTGAAGAGTAACAGATATGTCTCATAGAAGATATGAGAATGTCCAGGCTAATATGTAGTGACTAAAATAAAAATAAAGATGAGTAAATAAGTCATCAAAAATAAATAAATAAATATAAAAGATATTCCAATCAGTTTTTATGGCTACAAAGTTTATAAGCTGAAACCATGAACAGCACAAAGATATTGATAATACTTCATCTTTAAAGTAGTGTGATATATAGAGAAACTAATTGTTTTTAAATCTCAATTATATTAAAACACTTTAAATTCATAGAAGATTCTACACAAATAGAATATAATATATTCAAACTCACAAATTGAATAAAATGGGTAGAGAATATAATCAACAATAATTTTAATTTCATATATGTTGAAAAGTATTATTAAAGACGAGAAATACTTCCAGAAGAAAAAAAACTAACTGGTGGTATTAAGTTCTAACATGAATTTTCATTTTAAGGATGTTATGTGCTGTCTTGAACAAATCCTGGAAGCAGTACCTTACAAAATAGCAGCTGTATGGCCACTTACCTCCCAACTCACAAACCATCCAAGTAAAACATGCTAGGCACTGCTGGAGAAATAAGGGCAAACTTATAAGCAACTTTTTCACATGGATACACCAGTATTGGCTGACCAGCAAAAACTTACATTTATTTATCAGCTCTGTGCAGATACTGGATGCCATCTAGAGAATTTTCCAAGAGCAATGAAAGGTGAGAGAGAGAGAGAGAGAATCTGCACTGTCAGCATACCTTGATGATATATTTTCCAAACTAATTTTATCAATGTTTCATTTAATATATCACTGGCCTTCATCAAATGCAGTTGTATCCAATGATTTTTTTAACCAATTAATAAAGACTACAGAAGAAGGCTGGAGAATGCATCTACCTAAATCTAGTTAGATTGCAGCTCAAATTCAAAATAAACTATTTGAATTTGTTTCAAATTGTGTATTGCCTTTATAAAATCAAAAGGGATTGAAAAAAGAAAAAATTGTTGCAGGTAATCGCTCAGGTTTGTTTGTTTGTTTAATGGCACATCAACCTTCATGGATTATTTAATGCCAAAGTTATCCTTGTAGAAGAACAGCAGTGATACTATTTAACCCATAGCTGAGAAGATAAAGGGGTTCATACCTTTTTTAAGGGCATTAGTCCAAAAGTAAATGTAACAGCACGACTAGAATTCAAACTTGCTTACTTCAAGGCCCCAGTCTAGCACTTTAGCCATTATGCCATGGGGACCCCCCCCCCAAGGTCAGGTATTAAGAATCTTAAATTTGAGACATCATTCATGAAAAAAAAAAAGGGAGGGGTGAAGAAAAAAAATATTCATCAGCAGTTTCAACTTTGTAAAATCCACAATATCCACATATGAGGCCATAAAGAAAAATCTATTTTCTTTCCTGCCAATGATTGGAAAATGAAAATATTAAAAATGACAAATAAAATTCTAATATTTTTTTTTACATACCAAGCAAAATGTCTACACAGAGTCCGGGTTAAAAGCTCAGTAAGTGTAGCCAAAGCCAAACATTTTAGGCCTTATTTTTTCAATGCAGGTATTGTTAGGGAACAAGAGAACTTTTGGTAAATAGGTAAAGATTTTCTGATTCCCCAATGATAACTGCATTGAAAAAAAGAAAGACTAAAAAGTTTACCTCTAGGTTACTTTACCATGCTTTTAACTTGAACTAATAATTGCAATCTTTATAAGATATAAAAGGATTGATCAGTGTGAAGTTGAAACAATTATATAAATTAATCCTTCAGTTCATGACCAGGAAAAGACACTATTATTTTGGGTTAGAATGAACAAATGAACTTAATTATGTATGTGTCCTTTAGTAAAAGGTCCCCAAACTGAAAGACCAGTCAAGTACCAAATCCGATCAAGTTTATGATCATAAAATACATGTAGTAATAATATCAGTGCAAACCTGAGAATTAAGTGGAATAAATATCTAAATAAAAATTTACAGTAAAGTTTATACTTTTTTAAGGGACATAGAAGGAATAATATATTTAGAACTTAATTTATTACAATGTCATGTTTAAAAGGAAGAGAAAGAGAAGGAAAAAAACCCCAAAAAACAAAAGAAAGAGGAGAAAAGAAAAAGGGGAATGATTAATTTCTCATTTATACCTAAAGAGATTAGTTTTCAAACTGTTTACCAAAATTATCTCCCAAGTATGCCACATAATTTTCTTCGAAATATAAAACTAATTTAAGCCTTAATATAAACCAATATGTATTCATATTTCAATGGAATATAGTTGATATGTCAAATCTATTTCTTCATGTACTATCATACAATAAAGCCTTGGGGTTTTAAAGAAATTATAAGACTTTTCTTTTTTCCTAGAAATACTTTCCATAGGTCAACAGAAATAACACCTTTTTCTCTCTTCAAAACTGATTCCATTAAAAGAAAGTTAAATTGAAAAAAAAAAAAAAAAAATGAAGGAAAATACAAATTTACTTCCTTTATTATGTTAAAACTATTTTTTGTCAGGGGAAGAGTGGGAGATGTGTATTAAGTAATTTTGTGAAGGCATTTTTTAATGACTTTTTTTTTTTTTTTTTTTTTAAATTTCGCAGCATTACAAATAAGTTAAAAATAAAGAATATTATCAGAAGAGCATAATAAAAAATAAATCTTTCACAATTACTGAGATCATCTGTTACATATTAAAGATATCCTCTTCACCCATGGGGGAAGAAAGTGTGTTTTAGGCCAAGTAATCTCATTACCATCAGTTTTTTTTCTGATAAAGAAAAGATATCTATAAAAAATTTAAAAGCAAATATCATTTACAAATAAATGAAAAGTTAAGTTTTGAATATAACAATTCTAGAAAATTTGTTTTTTTTTAATCAGCTGCTTAAGTAAAAGAGAAAGTATTTGGGAATAGAATTATTTTTTTGTTGGAATTTTTTAATTGTATACATCAGCATATACTGAGAAATACAACAATCAAAATAGCTAGGCTTACATTCAAGGTCAAACTTTAAGAATGGCTTCATATATTCTTCATGACACTTGACAATTAGACTGTGTACACAAGTTTTTGCCTAACGATAAAAAGGTTTTGCAGGGATAACAAGGGAGGTAAGTCAGTACAAACAGTTGTAGGAATTTTGAAAGAGCCTGAAAATAATTTTATGGCATATGTAGTGCCAAGTTTAATTTGTGTTGACAAAGTTAATACAGCAAACAAGATTTTGACTTATATACAAAGAAGTGATATTTGGAGCAAAAATGTAAAGAACAGTTTTAGAAAATTACTTTGAACTAATAGATATGTAAAACCCAAAGTGGTTTTGACAACGGCAGAATTAATATACAAACAAAACTAGAAAAAAGTTATGATTTATAGATAAAAAATAAAGGGGAGTTTTTAATAGATATTCTTGAATATAGTAAAAGTTCTAACTATCTATGTAAACAAAAAAGATGAAAGTTTTGTTGAAAGACTTGATTGGCTAGTGTACATGTTGATTGGGAATTATCTTCAAATAATATTTAGAATCAAGAGGAATTATTTTCAAGTTTTACAATATTGGACAAAAAAAAAAAAAAAAAAAAAAAAGAAAAAAAAAAAAAGAAAAAAAAAAGACAATTGATAACAACCGATGCAGTTTATATCTCTTAATATTTGGTAGTGTATCCATAAGCATCAGTTACTGCCTGACAACATCTACTCATGCTTTCAACAAGTAATTGACAAAAATTGTGATAATTGTTGCCAACAATCATTCAATATATTAAATAACTCAGTTTCATTAGAAGTCCACAATCATTGTATGCCACAATTTGACCTTTTATAAAGACAACTGCTTACCAGCCATTAACAAAGGACTAATCACAAATTAGGATATCAAATCAAGGAAATGAAAATTCATATCTTTTGGTATTTCTGAGAACCTTTTTTTTTTCTCAAGAAAATTATGACTTCACTACAATGAAGAAAAATAGTCACTTCCTATATGAGTTTGAGTCACTGAAGTTTCATTAAAAATTGTAGCAATAATAAAAAATGGTTCAGTTTTTCACTGTCCCCCCCCACCGTCCAATACTGTACTTTTTTTCACACACACACAAAAAAAAAAAAAAAAAAAAAAAAAAAAAAAAAAAAAAGGGAGGAGGGGAATAATCAGTCTGTCATGGCTTGCTGTTGCTTCAAAAGAATTGGTGCAAATGGAATCGTTGTCTGGTTACATTGGAAAAATCTGAGAAAGACCAGGCATCATTTGAGAAAGGCAGGGATTAACTGACAAGATTATATATATAGCAGGGATACATAATTAGCAAAAACATTTATATATTAAAGTTAATTTATAATTGCGCAAAATGAGTTGTTGCCCCCCCCTTTAAAATCAGGTGAAGGGCCAGCAGGTCATAAATCATATTTGTTACAGCTGATTTCATAAATACGTCCAAACAAATTGGTAAACTTGATAGATGAAAATTTTTCTCCAGTATCCAAATTTGGAATTTTAGCAGCAGTTTAGGGGCCCCCAGAATCAAGGGTTTTACAGTTAAAAGACTCAAATTTAGAGTGCATGAATAATTATGGACTAATGTTGCATATACAAGAGCATGAACACAGTTTATGATTTCACTTCATTTGGGCAGTGGACTCCCCAGTTAGGTCTTGTATAACATTTTGAAGAACACACACATTATATATATATATATATATATATATATATATATATATATATATATATTTGTGTGTATGTATTAGTGCCATAGAAACCACTGCTAAGAAAATGACAATGAGGATAAAACAGATGAGAGAAGCTCAGTGAATATGTTCTATTTAACTTCTAGAAATAAATTTTCAAGTATAAGTTGAATATTTTTCTATATTTAGAGAGAAATAAAGATACTAAATTGGAAGCAAATAAAAAACCCCAAAAAACTCATCTTTATTGAAACTACTCATTTCAGAAAAGTTAGTTAGGATCATGGCATTCTAACTCGGGACAACAGCTGTGGCAAAATAAATTTACAAGCTGTAACAAATGAAAACAGCTGTAATAGAAACAAAGTAAGATCAGTTGAATATAGCATATCAACAACTTTTATAGAAGACACATAATTTTAGTTTTATTAGGATTTATTGTTAACCATGTTTAGTGATGTGAACCATTAAGAAGTTTATTAAAATTTAACTGAAGTGACTTTAGTAAAGTTTCTGGAATTGAAATATATTAAATCAAAGCAAAACTGAAGGCAGCATTTCATACTTATTTTTTATTTTATGAGATGGTTTTAAAGAAGAAAAAAAATAATAAAATTAAAAAAAGATCATATACAGCAGAGTAGTATAGAGGGAGCAATAATGGATGTGTAATGTCGTTGCATGGATAGTTGATAAACCAGTGAGGGACTTGTTCCTCCACTCTGGCTAGGCTGCTTGTAACAACTATGACACACAATTTTCCTTGATAAACAATCCTACTCTCACCAGACCATAAAAAAATTTTTTTAAATAGAAAAGAAGAAGAAGAAAAAAAAAAAAAAAAAAAAAAAAAATCACAGAAGTTTTGTTACTTGGCTAAGTTTCAATAAAATTGTTCAACCAGGAGTACCAAGGTAAAAAAAAAAATTTTAAATTAAAAAATTGAATTAAATGGACAAGTTAAGAAACAGTCTAACTTGTATTTTTTATGCCATCAAATAAGAGATAAAACACAAAATTTACATTAATGAAACTTAACAAGGACATTTATTGCTTGATTCTGCAACAGTTAAGAATATATCCAATTATGCAAAATCAAACAACTTTTTCCTAATTTCAGTAGCCAACAGTTGTACAGAATTGTTTTTACAAGTCAATACTTCCTAGAGTCATCAACAAAAGAAAGTATCATTATTATTTTAACAATTGAGGAGGGAAAAGTGTCAATATAAGACACTGAATTGAAGATTTAAAAAGAGCTTTACTCCCCACCCACCAAAAAACAAACAACAAATAGACTAGTTTAGTGAATTAATAACGTGAACAATAAACTTTGTTGGGTAGAGAAATTAACATGCAACACATAGTATTTTTTTTCATAATGAGTAAATTTGATGAGGTTATAAAATTTTTACTGAATTTCAAGAGGCCAAATTTGGTAGCCATGTCTGTTAATTTATTCTCAGTTACCACAAAAAAAAAAAAAAAAAAAAGTTAGAAATATTTTTTTTTAAATAATTTTTTATTGTATTGTTGTTTTATATTCAACAGAAGTGTTCCTTTGAATCATAGGATGGACCAAAAAAAAAAAAAAAAAAAAAAAAAAAAGCTATGGTGGTTCCATCTATCAGTAGAGGTAGATACTACTTCAATGTATACTAGTCTGCATCCATGATCAGACTGCTGACAGCACATCTTTTCCTGATTTTTCAATGCTCAATATAGCTCATAAAGGTAAATAATATAAAAAAAAATTTTTTAAATTAAAAAAAAGAAAAAAAAAAGTCTTTATCATTATCCCCTCCTACCACCATTGACCATGTTTAGTTTGTTAGTTTTGGTAATTACTAATGCAGAATGATTGATTTTAACAGCATGTCAACCTGTAAAGGGTTATTTTATGCCTAGAGGTAAAGGACATTTGTGTAGTTGTTTCTGAATTTTTTTCTTATTGTTTTAAATCAATTATTCCTAATACAAATAATTTGCACTTAGTATTATTAGGAATACTTCAAACCATACTAATAATTGTATGGCTTCAAGTAATTATTTCTATTAAATAAGTCATTTGTTTGCTGATAGTTATATGGTTTCTATCATAATACTTAGTAAATAATTATAGTTTCAAATAATCATTCTTAATACAAATAATTTACAGTTATATGGCCTCAAATAGTCCTATCAAGTACAAATCCTTTTTAAACACTCCTGACCCCTAGATGGGAACCTGGTAAGTACTACCACTTCAGGTTAGAGTGTAAAGCTAAGTGAGGGAGTGGCGAAGTAATGGTAAAGTCAATGGGCAGTGATAGATTTAAATTTTGTCTATTCAGGTTCAAATATAGTCAGTACTAAAATACAACCATGATAATCATATTACTTTTTATTTCCTTTATCAAAATTTCTCATGTTACTATGAATGCAATAAATAAATTTTCTTTGATAAGGGTAACATAAACAGTGTAAGGAAAGAGAGATCATAATACATAGAAAAACTGGTTGTTGCTATGCCACAAGTAAACAGAAAAAAAAAAAGTTGTTGCTTGTGACAAACTCAATAAAAATGAAGGTGCAAGTTATCATTGCTAAAAATGAAACGAGCAAGTTGAGTTCAAATTCCAGCTGACACTAACACCTTTAAGGAAAGGCACGTATCTATATTTTCCTAGCTATGGGTAAAATAGTAATGGAGAGTGAGCTATCTAGCCTATATGGGCAACCAGTCCATCAAATGAAAATAAAATTCTTAATTCCAAACCAGATAGGCATAGAACTAGCAAATTCACCCCTTAACCCCCCCACCAAAAAAAACAAAACAAACAAACTTGCTATTGAATCTGCAACACTTGCAAATAAAAAAATAACTATTAAGTCATACAAGTAAAGAAGATTCAAACAAAAGTTTTATAAAATTTGCAGTTAAACATACTAAATTCTTGAGATGACTAATGATTTTTTATTATTCAAGGAAAGGCGCTTTTGATATTCCCCTGCACAACCCCCATCAAAAAGAAAAAAATAACAACAACAAACTCCCAAGCATATAGAGCAGTAAAAAGATAAAGCACCTATTTAGTATATACCAACCAAAAGGTGGCAGCTCTAGTCCTGATGTTTAAATACAAAATCATTGTCAAATCACCTAGTCTCTAGTCATTTTCAGATCATTTGTTGATTAGTCTCATTTATATTGAAATAATTAATGAATAAATAAAAATATTGATGTTACAATTCAGTTATTTTTCTACATTATTTTTTCAAAATTATTTATAATTAATTCTTAAAACTATTCACTAAATGCAACAAATATGCAGAGAACAAAAATAAAGTTTTTTTTTTTAAATACAATTTACATCACAGACAAAGGATTTCAGCCTAACTTATTTTCTTTTAAATCCACAAGAATCTCAAATCCATTCACCGACTATGCAAGTCATTGAAAAAGATTGTTTGTTAGCTACTTCATAAACATAGCCTTATGCCAAGGTTAACTTAATACCACAAGTATAGTAGTATTTATAATTTCAGTAGTCCTACAAGCCATTCTTTAATAATTTCATCACTTTCTCTCTGGGCGCTCTATTAATGTAGTCTTGTACCAATGTTGATATATGATAAACCCTGCCAAAGATTAAAATGACTATGAGTCTACTGCTGGTTTACAAAACTGAAATGATCAAATTTAAAAATAATTCTAAGAGATGCATATTTTTAGAAATCTTAGATAAAAAAGGTAAAAAGTAGAAAAATCTGCAACTCTTAAAAAAATAGAAAATGCTTGTTTTGTAATGTCGCAGGAGTGAAGAATAATTGGAATAATTTTACTTTTTCTCAAAATGATTTATGAATACGTATATGACGATAGACCCAGAGAATCAGTATTCAATTATATTGTTTTTTAAATTTATTTTTTTAAAGAACTTCCAGCCTTTAGATACTATGGAAGCCATCTGGCACAATTCTTTTGAAAAAAATGCAATCACATTAAGTGTTTTTAACAAAACCTCTTAAGCATAAACAGCAAGAAAAGACAAAAAATATTAAATATATATAAATTACCAAGGTCAAATTACTTTAAATTCATTTCAATATACCAAAAACTATATAAAAGGAAATGATATAACACCTAGTTGGGCCAGATTTGCTTAGAGATATTTAAAAAAAAAATTTTTTTTTAAGGAAGAATGGCATTAGAAAGAAAGTTTTAACACAATTATATATACTAAATATATAGTTGTATAATATTTACCACTGGAATTTGGCTGGGATATTTTCCTCTTTGCCCTTGAGCAGGGTCTTTTTGAAAATGTTTAGCAAAATGCATCATTTCCTCTAGAAGTAACAATATCAATGTGTGATAGCACATTGACAAAATATCCCGTCAGCCCCATCCAGGGTAATCATTGTTTTCACTGCCTCACAATATTATAATCTTTAATCATTGCTGGATTCATTGTCAGATTAAAAAGACCAGAATTTGTAAACTTCTTCTGAAGTATCTGCTTCATGGAATTTATAATTTAAAAATATTTTTTAAGTGTAAATTATATTTAACAGCAGTAGGTATATAAATTTCAACACTGTATCACCACTGCTCAAACACAAAACATTTTTCAATGAAATTGTATCAACCAGTTACAAGTTGAGGAAGAAAAACAAAAAAAAAAAAAGTCAACATTTGGGTAAAAATCAAAATCCTAATTTAGATACTAAAAACAATGGAGCAGAAAAGATAAGATTTCTAAAAACTGAAAACTTGAAAATAAGGACAATGTATTTAGAATTTTTAAAGGGATAAAAAGAGCCACCTTAGACACACCTACATGAATAAAAATTGCCACAAAATTAAGCCCAACCCAATTTTGAGGCTAGAGACAGCTTTAAAATATCTAGAAAAAAAAAAAAAAAAAAAAAGTAAAGAAAAAACTGTGCCCAGATCACTTAAAACTAACTTCAGTACATAATAAAGGGAAATAATAATAATATACCAATTAGAAAAATTGAATGCTTATAAAGCGCCATCTTTTGAGAACAATAAGAATTATGGAAACACAAAGAGAAATTCTGATGAAATATTACTTATATATTATTTTAAATTTTTACAATTAGAATTTTCTATCAAGTTCAGCCAGTTTAAAAGATAAATAGACTGAGGTATATATATCAATTGTTCTTTAGGTGACAGCATATCTAAAATATTTCATATATAAAGTTATACACACCTAAATTTCTTTTGACATTTAACTTTTCATCAATCAGAAGCTGTTACAAATATATAAAAGAATTATTGAAGAGGTCTTAACCCTTTCACTCCTACTGGGATACCCGTGTCCCAGTCAAATTTCATCTTAACCCTTAAAATATTTTGCATAAAAAAACAAAAACAAAAAAAACTTGCTCGTAAAAAGGTTAAAAGATGGAGCTTATCTGTAAAAGGTTATCAGCACTAATTTTTTTTTTCTTTTGAATAAATTATTACAAAATTTCAATTCCACTAAGTAAAAGGCTTATGAACAAGACATCCAATAAAATGCCAACACAGTTAGGACTAACACTAATGAACTACTCTGTGTGTGTGTGTGTGTGTGTGTATATATATATATATATATATATATATATATATATATATATATACACACACACACTCATACATCTCTGGATAAGTGAATCTTGTACATAGGTTGACCCTTCTTTAAATGGTCACAAAATTATTAATTTATGAAATTAACTTTTTTAAAGTCTAGTTGTTCTCATTTTGTTTTTCACTTAAACCTTACAAAATTCTTATGTATCGATCAACATCAATTTTTGTTTGCCTAAAAATTAGGTCTTCAAAATTCAACCTATAAATGAATATATACAGTATGTATAACTAGAATAGTGGTGACATCAAAAGTAATGTTTCATTTGTATAGAACTGAGGGGTTATTTCTCAGTAACAATGAATTTCATATTCATTGTACATAGGAAAGGTCCCACACACAAGATATATCAGACCTTTTCTTAATAAAATAATTATTTTTTAAAATTTTATATATACAATAACACAGATCTGGGGAGGGGGATATAAAAAAATTTATATCACAGGTTCTTTTTCACATGTCTGATGCAAAGGTTACTTGCTAATAAGAGACAAAATTATCAATGTTTTTTTATATGTATATATAAATAACTGTCACAAGTCTGGCACAAGGCCACATTGAGTAGCACCAGTCTCACAGAAAGATATACCCACCATAACATTCAGCAATGCTAACAGGTCTTTAACTGGATTCAGACGGACTTCTACTGCAAGAAGCAAAGTTAACCTCATTGTTGTAAGAAGGAAACAACAAATGTATAATAAAAGATCATATTTAGACACATTCAAATTACAATAGGACCTCACCATACAAGGTTTTACTTATCCTCAATTCAGCCAATCTTCAAAACTTTTAAACTTAAACTACAGCGTAAAATATATTTTAAAATAAAGTAAAATATTAAAAAAAAAAAAAAAAAAAAAAAAAAAATCAAACAAAATGTAAATCTTTCATAATAATAATTTAAAAAGTGACAGAGATACCAACTGTGATTGGTACTCTTGGAATGGTCCCCAATGGTCTGGAGGAATTGGAGATCAGAGGAAGAATAGGGACCATCTGAACCACAGCATTGTTAAGATCAGCTAGAAAACTGAGAAGAGTCCTGGAGACTTGAGAAAACTTGTTGCTGTCACTCAGACTTCAGTGAAAAAAAAAAAACAAAAGAAAAAAAAAACTCAGTTTAAAATGGGATGAAAAACTTGCAAGGAGCAAAATGATTTGAAAATTAATTAATCAATTAAAATATTTTTTGATCCTGGGGAAAAAAAGATCAACTTATTTTTTAAGTCTCATTCATTGACTACCAAAATGTTTTTGCCGAATTCACTAAATTTTTTTTTTTTTAACAAAGCAAATTGAATATGTTTCTGGGTAAAAGAGAGGAAAGCTGTCAGCTAATATAGTGTCCTGATAAAATTATTGCCAAATTAGAAGTAAATATTGACTTCTATTGACTAACAAAATCTACATTACAATTAAAATGTAATTAGGTTTTTAACATTAAAACTTTTGACGAATGTTGTATATATGGTTCATTTTTATTACCCCAAGGTATTACCTTCTGTAGTTGAGGTCCTACTGTAGGCTTTGAATTTATGTACCATTGGTGTAGCATAGATATTTTATGATATGTAAAATTGTGGTATTAGTTTGACCATGACTAACCATTTGTGCATAAAATTAATGACTTATTGCTATGAAAAAGGGAATTTAAGAACCACACAAGAGGATTATGTAAACATTACTTTGATACTATTGCAGTTAAAAGGATTAAAAAAAATATCCTTTCAGTTACAGTCTCATACAAAAATTTCTTAAGACAAACATTCTTGGCTTTTATATTTATCAGATCATTACAAAACTGGTACAAAGATTTATTATACATTGATTTACTTAGACTAATGTCCTTATCTTAATTCAAGTCATAACATTTTGACCATTGTGCCAGGGTACAACAGCTGAAACAATGACAATAATGACCATGATAAAGACACTAGTACATCAGTATATAATGATAATATCTCATCTTTGAAATCCAGACAAAAAGTACCAAAGACATTACCAAAATCTTCAGATTCTTTATTCTGTGACTTGTTTCAACTGGTATTCTCATCATTGCTGGTTTTATCATATTTTAGGCAATGTGTTCTTCAGCCTTTCTCAGATGTATAAGTATTTACTATACTTAGTCTGCTACAAGGATACAAGAGATGGAGGCACATGATAAAGAATGAACAAATGATTTATCAAGATTAATTTGTAATACATCACCAGCTCCTATCCCTCTAAGGTGTATAATTCACCTGGTAAGAGATGGTGACAGGTAATTCTATACCTAGTATTAAATTTTTACAGTTTATGGTAATTTATAGGTGTATGTTTGTGCATACGTGTGTATATATGATAGAGAAACGTAAAAAAAGAAGTGCTAGACATTATAGCAGAGCAGATATAAAAAGAAAAAAAATTATATATAACTAAATTAATAATCAAGGTATGTGGGATATTAAAAGACAAAAAAAATTATGTTAACAATGTCTAAAACTAACCTATACAGGATATATTTAAAGGAAAAAGTGACACTTTTCTTTCCTTGTCACACAGACTGTTTTTGCAAAAAGAATTTAATTCCTGAAGTTATCCTTATATGAAAACAAACAATTTTCTGTATTTTATCTTTTCTCTCTCTCCCCCCACATATATATATAATACATTCACAAGATAATGAAAATACCATTTATTCAATTGTGCAGGAAAACACCAGGAGAAACTTTGATTATAGAGTAGAGGCACCTAAGTAGCATTTCAGATTCATTATTTCAGTTTTATCTTTAAAGGAATTTTGTTCTAATTGATTTATCTCACAAATTTCTAAATTTTTATCTTTTGTCATTGAAAAGAAAGGACTGAGTGTGCATACCTCAGCCAATACCATTGTTAATAAGAACTGACTAATCAGGCTAGATTCAAGATTATGTCATGACAAAAACTTGTAATAATCATTCAGAAACATTAGCAAAATGAACAGACAAACATAGATAAATACATCATTTATGTCTAACTTTATGGGCTGAAATAATAATTTAATGAATACAAAGATACCCCCCAAACCCCTAGTTCTCATATATATGAAATAAAGATTTAAGTTTAGAGTTTACCCCCCCCAAAAAAAAACAACCCCCCTTAGTTTTAAAACTAATACATCAAATTATATATATATATATATGAATTATTAAGTGAAATTTACCAAATCTGATATACATTTGAGAAAGGCCAGATGTCACAAAGTTTTGAAATGTGGTGTGTGAACAAATATGAAAATGCGAGTCTGACAATAGATTATCTCCCTACCTTTAAGAGATAAAAATAAAAAAATTAAAAAGCAATAAAATAAAGTGTGAAAAATACCACAAGAAAAAATCTGAAAACTTGGCAATGTTGTGCATATTGTATTATTAGATACATCATTAAAATCCTAAGGCTTTGTTCTTTCTCCAAAATTCATTCAACTTGATATTTTTTTTCTTTTGAAGATGACACTTGATAACTAACATTTAATCTTTAATGGCTGGGATCAACACACTTCAGCATTTTTGTTTTTGTAAGCATATCTCATGATATAGTGCTGAATCAAAAAGAAATTATCTTTAGCAATCTTTATGTTTCACGAGGGGGGAAAAAAAAAAAAAAAAAAATGCACGCACCTACTCAACTTTTTGAAGTTTTAAATTATCAATGAGAAAATCTGAAGCAAATTTATTTTAAAAGATTGTCTTGGTGACAAAAAAAAAAAAAAAAAAAAAAAAAAGGAGAGAGAGAGAGAGAGAGAGAGAGACAGACAATACAGTGATCCCAAAAAATCATCATATGCACTGCTTCAATCCTAAGCAAACATAAATGAAATACCAAAAAGATTCCTAGTAATGCCTAGCACTGTAGTTATTTGCTAAGCTTTGCTTAGTTATGCCATAAAGCCGGATGTATGAAACACCCAGTGAGACTAACTCACTAGTATTGGTCTGTCAGCCTAGCTTGACAACCATTGCACCACAGAGGCACCCAATGCCAACCACTGTAAAACTTGTCAAAAATAACAATAACAAGGATGTTGTGAGTTATCACACACACACACACAGAAAAAAAGTGTGTGTGCATGGGGGAGGGGGAAGTCAGATATCGTAAATTGTGATGACATGTAAATCTAAAGATGGGAGCAGTGCATTATCAATAGCTGAGGTCAAATGTGTGAGAAGATATTAAAAAGGTATGGTATGCAGTTTAGAAAAAAGAAAAATAATATATATTTATTGAATCAAGTAATATATCAGCAGAAGCCTTTAACAAGGTTGTGTGTGTGAGTGTTTTTAGTTTTATTCATATCTCAATTATAATGCCACAGTAAATATTCATGAATTTTTTTTTCAAAAATTAGTCATGAAAGGTTTTCTGATTAAAGTTTGTTGAATAATTCCTAAGAATTAAAAAAAAAAAAAAAAAAAAACCTCAAATAGGCATGGTCAAAGAGTTTTGACAATTATGCTTCTGATGGGATATATTGTCTAGCACTGTGGAAACATATATATATATATATATATATATATATATATATATATATATATATGCATGTACCAATATACACAACACACAGGAGTTCACACACTCAAATGATTCAATTTTTTTAGGGGGGGGGGAGTTTTTATTTTTTAATTTTTTATTTTCAAGATTTATGTAAAGAATCAAAAATTCAGTCTTTAAATTTATAAAACTCAGTTTGTTTTTTTTCCAGGATGATTTCATTATACATCTGGAAACAGTTAATTTATCAAGAATGTTAAATAATTATTTAAAGATCCATAAATATTCTGTCCAGAATTTTAAAGTAATAATAGCAAAATTATATGATAATGTTTTTTAATATAATCACATAAGAGGTAATGAGAGTTTCAAAACAAGGCAAATTGACTGATATAATAGAAAAAATAAGATGAAAAAAATCCTGGAAAATGTACATATAAAATTTTTTTAAATTTACAAAAAATTATTTGGAGAAAAAGAAAAAAATGTGAAAAAGAAAAATCTAAGTCATTTAAAAGTTACAAAAATACAATTCAAAATAAATATATAATATGAAGAAAACAAGGCAATATTTCTTTCATACACACAAACACACAATTTTTAAAAAATGATTATCATTAATTGCTTTAACTGACTAATACCATGCAGATTGTTTGGTATGCAGCGAGAAAAAAAAATTACAATACAAAAGGTGAGTGAGGGATTATCATGGAATAAGAAGACAATTTTACATAAAGTTGTTTGTTATTAATCAGAAAGAAAAAAAAATGTAGAGCACAGAGTAAAAAGATAACAATCAACAACTTGTACAAGCTTCTTACTAATTGCAAGCAATCAAATCTGTCTATGAAAAAGGCATTTAGTTTTAAAAACTCTCAATTTTGTTTCTATTTATTTTAATAATTTTTTTTTCAATGCTTCAACTTGTATATAAAAATGAGGAGGCGCAAGAGAGAATAAAAAATAATTGAAAAATAAATCTAGAAAGTACAAAACTAGAACAACTGTTTATACTGGATAAATAATCAACATTTGGACAATTATTGATGATCTATACCAGTCTCAGTGGAAACTTGGCCTCCGACGGAATTATTTTACCCACCCACCCAAAAAAAAAAAAAAAAAAAAAAAAAAAAGCATGGCATGGGGTAAGGATGGGAGGATGGAACACATTTTTTAGGGTTTTCTGTGGAATGTGCATCAACTGATAAAAAACAACAAAACAAAAACAGAATATAGAGGGAAGGGAGCAATATAAAAGGTAGAAACATTTTCATACTTCCATGTTCAGGAAAGAACAAAAAGTGTATCTTAAGTACAAATTCTTCATAAACTTTAAACAGCCTCTGGCCCCAGAAAACATTTCTTACTTTATATATTATATACTAACAAATAGCAGCTTAACAAGCATTTGGTCCCAATATATCAACAACAAATAAATAGAAGTACAAGTTTAGGCTGAAAAAGCCAGGTGATTTCTATATTCTAATGACTTTAATTAGATGACATGAAGTTAAATGGAAACTATGTATTTAGGGGAGAAAAAGCTTTTGCAAAAACTTTTCTCATGACAATGACCTAAGGTCAAAACTAGTTGAGAAGAAAACAAAAAATTCTTATTACTTTTGCTCATCTTATGTGATAATAAATAAGTGTGGTCATTAAATATATTAAGCTAGAAGTAGTTGGTATAGCAAAACTTTTTTCATGCCTGAATTTTGATACCAGTTCTAGTTTTTAATTCAACAATTTGCTGGGTTCAGTAATCCAGCTATTTTTAACTTCACTGAGCTCAATTTACAAGATTTTGACCCATCATTATGAGCACGGCACTTTCTTTAATACCTTTCACTCAACATTTTGTGCAGTACCATTTGCATCTTTACACTCCCATATGTACAAAGACAGAGTAGTAGTTAGCATAACACCAGTTTTTCAAAGATTTTATGTTTATAGAAAATCAGTTTCCAAAGCCTTTCTGTAGCCTCAATGTATATGATGATAGATCCACATCTAGTTTTTACTGTTGCCTGATAAATGTTTTTAGTTAAACATTTGCCTTACTGACATCTACAATTGGAGAGGTCTAAATTAGTACTGAAATAATTTTTCACTTTCTGATTATGTTTTTGCATAATCCAGTGAGTATTGTCTACACAGCTGTCATTAATTTTTACAGTATTCTTGTTGAATATTTCATACAGCTTACTGCTTCTAGGAAAGTGTATAGTTATTTAATGCATGTTTGGTTAAAAAAGAAGCATGTAGAACAGCTACTTCAATGATTCAAACCAACCTCATTTAAGATGAATAAAGAAAAAGTCAATTCCCACCATTCTTTATATAGCTTAAGAAAATGAAAATTAACAATGGCTAAATTCTAAACAAATTACCATTCTTGAAAATGGTTGGAGACACAGATGAAAAGACTTGAAGCTGAATCTTTTGGAACCATTTCACCATCTATTCAATCTGGAATTATGTTCTCTTGTTTATAAACAAGAAAAACTTTTCAACATTCTTTCTTGTCTGTTCTTTCTAACCAAACATGTATTAATGAAAAACTGCTGCCTACATATAAATTAATGAACATCTTTCCTGCTTTTGTTCTGACTGCCTTCAGAATCTGTTACTAACATTGTTTTTCATAAATTCACAATTAGCTGTGAACGCATCATTTTTCAGTTTTCCCTCAGCATAGCTGATCAATACACCTTCAATTATTTATATATATATATTTCCAAAAAGGCTTCGGTAAAATGTCAGGATTAACATTTTATTTCTCTTAAGTAGTATAAGACATTTAATGATGGATTTTAGCGAGTGCTCTTAGAACAAAAATGAGAGTTATATAAACTAAAAGTCTCTCACAGAAAGAATATGAATTTTTAAATATTCTAAAATGAATACAATTAATTGCAAAAAAAAAAATCATCTCCTTCTCCTATATTTTTAGTAGCTTCTAGAATATAATTTCAAAGCAAACTAAAACTGGTTATGTTGAATTCAAGAGCAGCTTCAAAGTTATATCAAAACTGGTATACTGATTGGTTGGTTGGTTTCTTTGTTTAATGGCATATCAACCTTTGTAGGTTATTTAATGCCAAAGCTATTCTCCTAGAACAGTAGTGGTACTATTTAACCCATAGCTGGGAGGATACCTTTCCCATGGGTATTTGCCCGAAAGTGAACATAATCGCGCGACTGGAGTGCGAACTCACTTACTACGATTCCACAGTCCATCGCTTTAAGCATTACACCACAAGGACAGCCCCCACTGGTATACTGAGTATTAATATACAACAAGCTTGTTTAAGTATACAAAATTATTCAAATCTTTTTCTTAAGAGGATTTTATGAAGCAGCTTAAGAGTTACATAGCTGAGTATTCTAATGCTAATTACTAATAAGACAATTTTCTATGTCAAGAAAAAGATAATTTGAAAAATAATTAACATGTCATCATAAGTCATGATTATAAACTATTGTTACTGAACATTATGGAAGCACATTATTTGAAAGTAGAGTAATTGAGAAGGGCCAGAGCTACTCATGCTGACTATTTAGATTAAAAAAAAAAAAAAAAAAAAAAAAAAAAAAAAAAAGCATACCTATAAAAAAAGATTTTTTTAGAATCATGAAAGAAAAAAAAAAAAAAAAAAAAAAAAAAAGCATACCTATAAAAAAAAGATTTTTTTAGAATCATGAAAGAAAAAAAAAAAAAAAAAAAAAAAAAAAAAATCACTATCTTGAGAAAGATATCCCAATATCAAGAGTGGGAAATGGGGAGGGATGAGAAAAGAAAGAAAACATTAAGAGGATTTTTAACACTCGGAAAGGAGGATTATTAATGAGGAGAAGGAAGGCAGGGTACAGGAAAATGGGGTAAAATCTTCGATACTTCTTACAAACAATATCTCTAGGGGTTGTCATTTCATTCATGTCTATTCATCTCAATCACATCAACAAACAGCAGTGAAAAAATTCCCATCCTTGTGAATCACCATCATGTTTAACATCGTTGTTTTTATTGTTTTGAGGTGTGAAGGACAGCATTGGATTGCAATAATGCTGGGTATAATAACATTAATGTCATAGCCACTGATTTCTTTATTATCAGTGAAATACATACGTGTTTCTATAGAAATATTAAAACAAGTACAATTAACTTGTTATACTGCTGTGCTTACAGTTAAGGGGGTATATAATAAAAAAAAAAATTGGAAAAAAAAAAAAAATATTGGGGAGGGACTCAGGCAGGATCTTTGAAAAATAATAAATTGTGGTTGCCGGACACAGTATCACTAAAATTTATCTTCTTTCATTTCTATCACACAAAGTTTTCACTATTAACATCTTTTTTCTTTACAATTGTGTGTATGTAAATAAAAAAGGAATGTACGTGTATATGCACATGTAAATATATGTATGTATGTTACTACATTCACTCTTTTACTTGTGTACATTTTTTTGTAGCAATTCAAGCAGAAAGACCATTTAAAAATTTAAAAAAAAATGTACATATATTTATACATACGTATATACACAAACATGTAAACTAGGAAGAAAAAAAAAAAAAAAAAACCCAAAAAACAAATGTCTTGAACAATTCAATCATCTCCAGACTAGCTGTGACTGCTACTCCAGAGAGTAAACAACAGTAGATAATGCTACAAAGGGATCAACAAATGATAATAGTAATTAAATCATAACAGTTTGTAGTTCTCATTTTTTCTTTTTTTAAAGTTCTATTAGGTCCTGTCTTTTTTGTTTTTCTTTTTTTTTTCTCAATCATTGCCACCACTTCTAGGTTGTGGCTTGGCAGAGTTAAAATTTGGCAGTCCTGCCGCATGATACATTTATTCTGTGTTTTTATTATTTTCGTGTCATAATTCAAGAGCCTACATAACCCTTAAACTTATGTAAAAAACATTGACACATTATTTATGTCTTGTACAAGACATTCTGGTACAATCACAAGCTGACCAAATGATCTCTTGGAAAACATAACTGGTCAGAAGTACCAAGGAGGACTGAACAGTGCCACATTAGTGAGATGCAAACTATAACAATATCATTATAAAGGTTGTAGCTTTAGTAATAATAATAATAATAATAATAATAATAATAATAAAAATAATGATTGTATTAATAGTACAGTTCTTAGTTGGTTTGTTGTTGCTCAGTGTGTGTTACTGTAGTCATTGCAATGTCTTCTGAGCTAGCTGACCGCTGATTTGGACATAATGCGGCCCTGAAACCCCCCGTAATATAAAACCTGTGCGAATATTGATAAGTCAACTGAGATTTGCAATACACCACAGATCCAAAATTGTGCTGGAGCTGCTCGTAGGATGAAGTAGACAGTTTTGAAGACGTCGCCCATTGTCCAAAACCCGACCATCTTTTTACTGAAAAATAAAAAAAAATAAAATCATTAGTTACTAACATACCTAGTGTGTTTGTCTCTCACTCTCTCACACACACACACACACAATTATAGCATACTGTACACAATATACATTTTAAAAAGCTCTTTTGAATAAGCTACAAATGCATATTATTAGATCTGAATCTAATAATGATCTAAAAGATGTTAAAATTATGATTTAATAGTCTAAGCAGAAGAGTTAAATCATAAAAAATTGAAAATACTTGCGCTTTGATGCGCTTACTTGAAACTTTTTTTTAAAGTACACTCTCAGGTTTTTAAAGTATAGCACGAGAGGATTCCTAACGAGAGGTGTACGAGTTATCTCCCTTATACTACTAGATGACCAAATCTGATTTTTTTTTTTTTGGTTATCATGTAATGCATAGCATGAGAATTTTCTAATTTTTTAAGAGCAGAGAAATAATGGTTACTGAAAAAAAATTAAAACATTTATACTACCTGTCCAAGAAAAGTAATAATTATTAATAATTAGTATATGAAAATCTATATGCAAATGTAATAACTATTATAGGACAGAGGTCATATTTATAAAATAAAACTAGGAGCAATTCCTCCTCCTTTATATGTAAATAAAGGTCAAGTAACAAAAAAAGAAAAAAAGAAAAAAGAATTTAATTGAACAATTTTTTTCAAGATAAATTAAACAATTTATTTCATTTGTAAAATAAAATAAAAATGTCATTACTCATAATTATTTCAAAGATTTTCATTGGTGGTGGTAATCATAGGAATGAGTAATTTTGTGATTAAAATTAAGATCAGACTAAAATCATCAAATACCCATATTTGTTAGAAACTGAATCCAATCTGAGTTGGTACAAATAAAATCTTTATTATGAACTAAGTTCACCCCAGTTTGTTCACTTCTGTTTTGAACTTGACTCTTATGCCCACATTCTGATTTGAAGATCAGCAGATAAAGGTTTTGGTTGAAACATGTACAGAGGCAATGTATAAAAAGATTCAAGAATGAATAGGGAGGGGAGGAAAAAAAAAGGGAGCAGACAATACTAACATAAAGCACTTTAATTCTTCCTATTGATTTTACAAACCATGACTATCCTGGAGTTTTCAGAAAGAATATGCTCAATGGATGTGTAGTGGGGAGAACGGCAAGATTAGTAGACAACAAGCTGAGAATTTCAAGTCAAAGGAGACCAAGTCCAGATTACTTTAATTCAGGAAAGTCACAAGACTGCCACCAACCCTTTTCTGATCACTAAAATATTTTGGTATGTATTTAATATCATTTCAGCAGGTTGACTTTAATTTTTTTTTTTTGGTTTTCAACCTAATTTTTTTATTGGGAAATTTTATGCCAATTGAGAAGTGACTAAACAACCCAAGATAAACTGATAAAATTAACACATAACTGACAGCAGACACTAAAAAATGATAGTGGGAAAAGAAAAAGAAAAAAAAAAACGACATGTAATAGAGTCTTTATGATAATGAGATCCTCTAAATTATCTGCAGCATTTCAGAATAAACCCATCTATTTTTTTTTAATTCACAATGAGTGTCTTGCATATGACACTAAACCATCTGATGGTGAGGCTTTAGCCCTGGAGCTTTGAGGAATGTGGAGTACCTGTTCATTGTCATTACTCCCAGGTCAACTCTGACCATTTAACTGTGTGCAATCAAATAACATGTTAAACTGAATTATTAATGTTAAATAGCAATATTTGAAACCATTTAACTGTGTGCAAACAAATGAGTTCTGGTCAGTTAAAAAATGTTACCTACAAACTGTTTACAAATCATATATAAATAAAAACAGAATTTGGCATTAAATAACCTACAAGGGTTGATATGCCATAAAACCCAACCAACAAATTTTGTATTGCTGCCCACTAGATTTTACAACTATGATTATTTTAACTGTACTATTTTAATTTAGTTATTTTCTGCACCAACAAAACTTGCAGTAAAAAGAAAAATCAAAAATTTGTTTTAGTAAGTTTCAGCACTCAATCCATACATTTTACATTGAAAAATTTGAAGGAAAGGATTGTCAGTAATGATTGATTAATGGCATGTCAATCCATCTCGAGTTATTTTATGCTTAGAGGTTAGGGAATTGTATTCATTGTATGTTAATGCTTATATCTTTGTGTAGTTGTTTCTTAAGAATTTTTTTTTGTACACAGTCCTATCAAATAGGAATAATTTTTAAACAGATCTATTTGATCCATAAATGGGACCCTAACAGGTAATACCATTCTGGGTTAGGGTGGATCTATAAGCAATGACAATGAAGGTGTACTCTCCAAAGCCTCAGAACAGGAGCCTCACTATCAGATGCAAGTTAGTGTCATACTCAGGAACTCCCAAGCTTTTTTTTTTTTTTTGAGGTGGGTGTCTTATAGAGTCAGAGATAACCGTTATAGTGAAGAATTAATACAAATGTTACTGACAAATCTCACAGGTAAAAACTAACAATAGAAATGCAGTGTTAGAAGCCAGAAATTAACAAGTGTTACAGGCAAAAATCTATCTTACTATAGAAATAGAACTACTATACAGTATTGCCCATAATTAAGTAAACCCTTAACAATGTTTTTGATAAAGTTAATTTCAAGATGCCAGGATTTTATTTTGAATGGAACATTTTACAATTAAAACAAATGTTATTTGGTACTATTTATTACTAAACACTACAGCATTAAAAATCTGCAAAGAAAAAAGTTTTGTTTGAAAATATGCTTATTATAGAGAATTTTATGTTAAGAGTGTACATATTTTGGGGGTGTTACATATGCTTTTTGATAACTAAGTTTCAATGCTAAGAGTTTGGTAATAAATAATATATCTAAAGGTAGTCTATCATATTCGAGTAAATATTGGCCTACCAAACATTTCAACTTTGTACACAAGATCTTGGTGATCTTTATTGAGCAATTATTTTTGGCAGGAGGGGAGAGAAAAGAAAACTCATGAGGAACATTGGGTTGTCTTAGGGTTTTGATTAATTAAGAAAAGCAATAAAATTTCTTGCTTACCTCATTCCAATTGTTGACTTATTTTGGAAATTTTTATAAAACTGAGGTATTCCTAAGCAAGCCTCAGCAAAGACTGCCAAAAAGCCGACAGTCTCCACATAGAATGTGCTTTCAAGGAACATGAAGTTCATTAAGGTCAGAAAGGCCACAAAGAAAAGTAAAAATTGTAGATAGCTGGCAAAATCCGTCCACTTCCAGAAGTAACGTGTGTCGAAATCTAAAAAACCAAAACAGAAAATAAATTAAATCTAGATTAAGTTATGATTTTAATTAAAATATTGTCATTAAGTCTAGTTTTTGTATTGAATTTTAAATATTGGGATAGACTTCCACCCCTTCACATGTTATCACCATTACCTCCAAGCTTTCAAAATTCCTTCATGATATCTTACATATTGCATCTAGAGCTTTCTTTTAGGCATCTCTCTCTCATATGTATATACACGCACACACAAAATAATTTTCATTCAACAAATAGATATGATCCAGTGTATTTTTTATTGCTTCTCTTATAGCCTGTTAACTTTTAAAAGCATGTTTTTAAACATATATATCACAAGAAAAAACAAACAAAAAACAAGAACAAAAAATACAAAAACCTTTCGAGAAAAAAACAAAAGACTGATGGCCTTGGGTTGAAACTACATCCTGTTGGAAGTTATTGAGGTTTATTTGATTTGCATAATAACTCAAAAAGTACCAAACCAATATTTATCAGATTTAAACCAACTTTAGTAAGAAAAAAAAAAAAAAAAAAAAAAAAAATCTGCCATTTTTAATAGTTGGTTTTGGAGATATTTGGAATTTACGAAAATGGATTGACTGAAGTTAGTATGCATATTAAACAAATATTAGCTTAAGACCTCTGAAATCTAATAAAAACTATTTTTTCTTTTTGTCCATAACATGTTAAAACATGGGTAAAGGGAAGGAACTAACAACTGCTGAAAAACAGAAAATAAAAAAGTTATTGAGTGAGGGATAGTCTACTTGGGAGATATCAAAGGAGTTTTGCAGAAATCATTGAACAATAAAGAAGGCCATCAAAAATAAAACCAAGTTGAGAACTCAAAGTAAAGGAAAAGGCTTTAAGATGAACATAAACTAAAGGGAGTTATAGGGAAACAACCGCTTTTGATCAATGCTCACATCTTTGAAAATTAAGGGAGTCAAGAAGGACAAAAGATGTAAAATACTTTGTAAATTGGGATCTGCAAAACAGAAAATCTAGGCAACCTCCTCTCACAAAAGCAAATATTTTAATGTATCAAAATTAGGCTAAGAAATACATGAGAATTGACTTTTCTAAGTAATTTTCATTGATGAATCTCAAATGACATTAGAGAGACTTGACGAATGGTCCAAAGGATGGATTTTATCCAATTCAGACATGCCTGTGGCTAAGAGAAGGCAACAAGTAAATGGTAATGTGATAATTTAGGTTGGAATTGTCAATCAAACCATTCAAAGTCAATGAAGGAGTTAAACTGATCAGTTCTAACTAATAGAATTTTATAGACAAGACTTTTCATTGAATGGTACAAGTCCTAATCTTGCAGTTTAAAAGTGAAGTGCATATTTATGCACGACAATGCTTCTCATGTATCTAAGCTTACCATGAATTCTCAGAGTATTAAAGATTTGGTTTGGTTTCTTTGTTTAATGGCATATCAACTTAAATTGATACTACCTAAATTTTCAATTTGAGTTTTGTTTTGACATCTAAATTGATTGCTTAAAATAAAAAGAAAAAAAAGAAAAAAAGAAAAATAGAATAAAAATAAATCACAAAATATTTATTTTATCACTTTTGTGCGTGTATATATATATATAACACAGAATGCTCTGAAAGTAATGCCTCCCATTTATTTTCATAGAAATACAACAGAAAGCTGTTTTTTCCGTCACCATCATCAATTACACATTTTCAACAGTGATGAAAAAGAATCTGCTCATAAAAATCTGCACTAATGGAGGCAACCCATTCTATTTTTTCACAGCAGTGATGGCACTTTTGTCAGAAAGATGTTGTCCATATCTTGTATCAGCCCAAACAAATGAAAGTCAGAAAGTGCAAACTTCTGACTATTTTCTGGGTATAGTAGGACAATCAAGACAAAACTTCCAGTGGGAGATCTATCATCTTCAAAACTGGTGTCGTGACAGGAGTTATTGTGCTGTTAAGTGAAAAGTTATCTTCTATAGCCTGACTTTGAAAATTTGGACCTTTATCTTAGCATAATGAGATAAATGGTCAGAGTTGATTGTTCTGGTTCCAGGATAATTACATCTTTCCTTGGCTTGTGGATAGATGCATCTAATTTTTCTTTGACAGAATTCTTTTGTTGCTTTCTGTTCTTGTGCAAGCATCCATGGGACCAAATTTTGTGATTCGTAAATATTGATACCAGTGCATTGACATGAACATTTAGACCCATACACATTTTATTTCTCTTAATTTTTTAAGCTGACAGTTACGCAAAGCTATCTGAAAAATAGATTGTAACCATCAGTATTGCTGAAATACATTACCCATTACCTAACTGTACTCACATCTAGCGTTTGGTCTCTATAAACATCATTGATGAATATTAAGTGCAATTCCCCCCTTCACCACCACATGGAGGAATTCAATGACATACTTCTGCTTTGTATGCACTTTCATATCAGATGCCATTTTGTCAGATTGCTGTTCAATTGCTCTCTGTAACAAGGCAAAAAAGGTATCGGTTTATAGGTAGGAAGGTTCAGTCTTTACTGCCACACCACCATCATCAGCATTGGGTGCCCCTTTCATATGGCCTTGTGCCACATCTAATCAAAAAGCTTAGTAAATTACCACACTACCATCATCTGCCTCTGATGTCATGGCCAACATAAAATAGGAGGCATTATTTTTGAGCAACCTTTTAGAGAATACGAAGAAAAGTCATGGTCTATGATCATTTTGTAAAAAAATAAACAATGAAGAAAGGTTAGCCACCATTTTGAATATTAGTTGTAGTTACAGAAGTTAAAACCAATCGAAATAATGCCCAAAGAATTTTTACAATCTATATCTTTACCCAACCCCACTGGCATGGGCAGAATGTGATACAAGCTCAATTTTTCTGTAGAGCAGTGCTGGTTTGAATTTTAATACTTAAAAAAGTAAAAATATGACAAAAACATTAAACAGAATTTTAAATTGTTTTTACACATGCTATTAAAATTTGAGATCATCTGAAGGAGAATTGGTCAAGTTATTAGATTATAAAGTGGTATCAATTTTTCTAAACAATGTATATAATGAAATGAAAAAAATAAATAAAGAAATTATAAGATTGCTTGTATCATTCAAATTTTTGGGATTACTGAGCTACAAAATTTTAAAAAATTACATTTTATAATAAAAGAAAAAACAAAAAGAAAAGTAGACTCATCTTTTGAATGAAATTCATGCATTGTGGAACAAAGCAATAAAGGAATCAATAATAAAATTGTTTCAAAAAATTTATTTAACCCCCTCCCACCCAACTATTTGAAATATTGACTATTAAATAGCTTTGTAGAAAAACACTACACTTACATCAGCAACTTACAAGAAATTCAAACCCATCTTTATAATGCTCCAGTATTTCTGTTTTTACCAGGCCATTGGTCTATTGAGTCAAGTGTTTACCAATGGTTCGGGAGACCGGGGTTCAATCCCAGGTCATGTTATACCAGAGACTAAAAAAAAAATGGTACTTGATGCCACCTTGCTTAACACTCAGTATTATAAAGGAAAGGATCAAGGGTAAAGTGGAGCAATCCAGGGAATGGGGTAGCTATTGAAGAGGGAGCCTTCGGGTCACCCTTGACTAAGGTCGCTTACTTTTTAAATTATTTTTTTTTAATTTCTATTTTCTGTACATTATTATTTACTAAGATTAGTTTAGTTGTGGCAAAAGGCCAGAAGACTAGAGCACCCAGTGAGAAACAAAATCATTAATAATGGTCTGCTAATCCAGCTTACTAACTATTACACCATGTGAGGTGCTCAGCATTTCTGTATATAAATCATCACATAACTGTTCTGCTCACTTAGATTTTTTTTTTTTAATAACAATTAGTAAGGAATCATTTTCAACAGTTTCAGCAAACTTTTTTAAATAGACTGGTATGGAATTTGTAACTCTTGCCTTACCCTCCTACTGGATTTTTATGGACTGTCTATGTAACTAGCAGGAATACACTCAATTTGTTTTTGTTTGATACTGATAGTCTCCAAAAACTTTCACCTTTATATGAACATCCAGTCCTTCACATTTCTTGTAGCAATCATAACTAGATTGTCTAGTTGGTGCTAATTTCCCAAAAAGTGTTCTAAAATATCATTGCATGACAGTAATAGAATTTGTGTTCCTTAATTTAAGCCCCCAAAATACCTTCAACAGCAATAGTTTTGGGCACCTTGAATGACAATAGAAGAATCTGTACTGCCAAAAATCTTAAAAATGAATTTTAAGCACTTCTCTACAAAACTATATATTGTGAATGTCAATATCTTAAATAGTTCTTTTGAATACATTTCTTAAACTCTCTTTTGTATTATATTATCATCATGATTTTAGCCCCAGGATGTGACAGGTCAATTCTAAATTCAGTTTTCTTTTTCATAGACTGGTTGCTTTACCAAAGCTTAAGAACCCAGTTTGCCCAACTATTTATGCCCGGTTGGAGAAGAGACAGATTTATACCTTTCCCAAGAGAATCATCCAGTAGTTGGGTTCCAGAGGGAAAAATAACATAACAAAAACAAGTATTAATGTATCCTTGCTCTAAATACCGAGTAAATTTTGTGCTTTGAATTATATAAACTATATAAATTCTTACTATCAATTTATACAAATTAGATAAAAACATAAAAAGTTGAACAAATGTTAAAGATACTATAAATTTAACTGCTAAAAATTCCAAATAGTCAATGTGTATTATACACCAGATGTTTTTTCTAGAATTTCTTCGCTCAAAGTTAGAAATCTGTGTTATATACAACTAATTACAGTATTTTGTTTTCAAGCACAATCTATTACATATATATTTCTAAAAGGAGAATTTGCATTAAATTTAGTCTTAATCATCTTATGTATTCATTTTTTCAAATCATTGACACCACCTTTTATCTTTTCTTTAGCATTCAACAAAACCCCAAATAAAATTAAAGTTACCATCTCTGTATTAATGATACTCTTGTTCATCTCTACCGACCAAAGGTAAGTGTAATGCTTCTTTCACCAAGTCAAAATATATTGATTTAGTTTCAAGTTAGCCTACTACACAGATCTATAATGGGCATCTACCCACCTACATATTATTTGAAACTTTCAACATTCTATAAAGAGCATTGAAGTATAGGTGTTATGCTGTTTCAAAAACATTGAATTGACATAATTCACCTTATTGATTCTTGTAGCATTGAAAAAGACTGCCATTTTATGACAAAACCTTAATATAAAACTTTCTACAAGACAGTATTTACCCACAGACAGTCTCATTATGTTTTTATAATAAAATTAAACATGCGCGCGCGCACACACAACATCAGAAGAGTCAAGCAAAATTGAAGAGAAAGGTACAAAAGAAATATTTTTTCACAAAATGTTGATTTTTAAGTTAAAATAAAGTTGATTAAAATCTGTATCAAGCAGAGATTGATTTATAAATAAATAAGCTGCTTATTTAAATAGTAAATGAATTTTCCCCCTTGTTATTGTTAATATGTAAATTGTTTTTTTTATTCGCAAATTTCAAAAGATGCAATTTTTTTATGAGTTTTGCTTGTCTAAATAAATGAATTAAATGAACCAATGATAAGAGTGTTTAGTAAAATTAAATCTAACTTCTTTATATGGTGACTGAAGATGCAAGAGACATAGAAGTTAAAAAAAAAAAAAAAAAAAAAAAAAAAAAAAAAAGAATCAGAGAACAAAGTTAAATTTACTTCCTTGAAAAAAGCATGAATCCATCTCTACTTAGCTGTGAGTAAAATATCAGTGTGGACTAGTTTCAGTGGGCAAAAAGTTTAGGAAAAAGACAATTTTTATTTCAAAGCCAGGATCTGGAGTCTATAAGAAACCCAACCTGATTTCAGCCTTGCTCTGACAACTATAATAACACTGAAGATAAACTGTATCATCCCTTGGTGTCTGAAGTGCTTCCAAAATGGAGAATGCTGACAGGATCAAGCATTTTTTTGTGATAGCATGTGCATGAGTCTCAGTTTGTACATGGTTCTCTCCATTATAAAATGACCTAGTGTCAAATCTGGCCTGGTGGGAGGTCAAATAAATATCAACTGCAACAGCTGTAGCCCTTGTCCTTTGAACTGTATCAATGACTGCTGGTCTTCTATATAACTTCAATCCATGTACAGATTCTTGATATTGTAAGACAGACTAATAACAATTAAAAAGTGGTAATGAAAAAGGTTAAAGAATAATGCATGTTTAACAATAACTGAATTAATCAGACGACTAAAAATTAATTGAATTATCTTTCTTCTATTGATCTCAGGTGAGCAACAAACATCAGTCAGATTTAGCACATTTGGTATTAAAAGAGAAAACTGGTTGAAATTCCAGTTGTGAACACTTTCATATTAATATCCTTGAAAAAGACAGGAGACTAATCCTTTCTGGATGGTTTTATTGCCATTCATTTAGACAGTCTTCTTGTTTTCATATATGACAGAGGTTATTAGATTCCTGAATTACATGCCTAGGCAAGAATGAAAAAGGATAGGTACATCTATTGTCACAAGTCTATATAAATCAATATGCACATAAAATATCTCCAGTACTTGCAGAAAGGATGTCCTCAAGGATAATTGCAGGTGATTATACAGGTTTTCCAGTCATGCAGCATTTGCCTTGACAATGACTTTTTAAAACAAACATGAGTCCTTTTGATGAATATATACAAAAACAGCCATGTGATAGAAATTTCACTTCAAGTACCGAGAATGGAAAATTTTTTTATTGATTTTAACAGCATGCCAACAAGTCGAGGGTTATTTTATGCCTAGAGGTTAGGGATCATTTTCATTGTACATTCATAGTTTTTTTTGGTATTTATTCAAGTTTTTTTTCCACATGATCCCATTGAATACAAATAATTTTTAAACAGATCTATTTGACCAATGGATGGAACCCTAACAGGTATTACTACTCAAGGTCTGAGAGTACCTGTGAGTAATGGTAATGAAGGGGTACTCCACTTTTCTAAGATCTTCAGAACTGGAGCCTCACCATCAGATGCAGTTTAGTATGATATTTAAACACCTTTTTTTTTAGGGGGAGGGTTGTCTTACTCCCTCTGCAGGGGATAGAGTCAGTATATTCTAAGTCCTGCTGACAGGGCTGTTAGTTTGGGTTAGCAAATTTAGAAAAGGAGAGAAAGAAAAACAATTGGTTAAAGTCTGTGGAAACTTAATCCATATTAGGAAACAGAAAGAATGTCTGATCCTTTCATAATGGTGGCAGCCTGTAATCTAAGATCAAGTAAAAAGAAAAGAAACTTTTTTTTTACTTATGTGCAGAAGCAGACAGGTGATGATGATGGAGAGTAGTTTGTCTTAGATCAAGGATTATTGATGATCGAGCAGACACTAAAACTTGTACACAGCTACATAACATGCACACACAGAAATATTCATATAAGTATGTATTTTATGCACCATTAGCCCCAATAGCCATATATACTCGAGAAACTTGGAGTTTCAAGAGGGAAGATAACAGAAAACTAAGTGTATTTGAGAACAATTGCATCAAGACTATAGCGAGAGTTAATCACATCAAAATGAAGGATATAAGGAGTGACCTTGGAATACCAAATAAAATCACTGACATTAAGAAAATTGAAGTGTTTCAGTCACATAGTACACAAGAACAATGCCAACCATTCATACAAGAAATACTTTACTAACTGAAGACCCAGAAGATTACTATCAAAGTGACGGAGTGGTTTAATAAAAGAGAATACAAAACTAAATCTAACAGCGAAGAGACTAGCAAAAGACAGGATGAAATGGACAAATGTGTGCATTGATATTTTTGGCTCATGCTGACTATAATAATCTAAGTACAAATTTTTTGTCTACTCACCGAGTGTGTGTGTGTGTGTGTGTGTTATATGAAAGCATCCTTTCATGGATAAACACTATGAAAGTTAAATTTACAGCTGAAAACAGAATCCCAAGTATTAAAAAAAAGTTGATACATTCTGTGTGAGTATAAGTAAGTATTAAAGTGAATATTCATAAAAAAATAGATAAAATAAACATAAGATGTGTGTATATTACACACACACACACAAAGTATTTCATGTGATGTAATGTTTAGTGAGCTAGGCTAAAAGACCATAATGCATTGGTTCAATTCTCACTAGAAGACCCCATACTTCTAGCCTTGAATCACAACTATACTGAATAAATAGAAACAAGTATTCAATAGCTCAAATACATATGCAAATATTAACACTGTCATCGACTGACTTTAATGGCATGTCAACCTGTCTGGGGTTATTTTATGCCTAGAAGTTAGAGAATCACATACATTGTACATTTATATTTTTGTGTGTGTTTTTTTTTAATTGCACAATTGTGAAATCAATTCTAATACAAACAATTTTCTAACAAATCTATTTAACCCATAGATAAAACCCTAACAGGTACTACAACTCTGGGTCAGAGTGGAACTGGGAGTAATAGCAATGAAGGTGTAACCCACACTCTCCAGAGTTCTAAAACTGGAATCTCACCACCAGATGCATTTTAGTTTCATACCTAGAAGTCTCTTTTGGAGTTTATTAACCCTCTGCAGGGGATACAGTCAATATATTCAAGCCAGTCAATACTTGTTAGTAAACTTTACCCATGTGCAATATACTCTTCTATTCAAATAATGACCTCATTAACACCAATAGATGCTGTGGTCAATTTTCATCTTAAACCTGAATACTTGACACAAAAATCCCTGCATTGAGCTGTATTTACTCAAAAGAAGCTTAACTCTTGGCATTCACCAGCAAAGGAAGATAATCACTGCCTCTTTAACTTGTCTACACATAACCACCAGATCCTGACTCTTACCAAAAAGCCTATTTATTTCTTCTACAATTCTTCCCTGATTGGTTCTAAATGAACATAGCACAAAAGCAGAAAGTATTGGCTCTAAATCTGCCTTTTTATTTACTTCTTTTTAAGCAAAATAGCCACCTCAAATGTAATGGTTAGCAAACTAGACTACCAGACCATTGCTAATGAGTTAGATTCTCAGAAGTTGTCTCATACTTTGAGCCTTGTGCTAAATTATGCTTAGTAAATGACTTAATTTTTAAGCAATGTCAATTTAGTAAAAAAATAGAGAAGGAAAAGTCATGTTGTACTAATCCTTCTGATCCTCCAAGTGAGGAAGACTTGAGGCTATGCAGTTTATGAAGAGTTACACACAATTATCAAGAATTCCTTTGACCCTCACCATCTGCATCTATCAGCTATCACTCTGGGTAGGTCCTCTAAACAGCATCCAATGTCCACACAGAACTGATGAATGTAAGAAACCAAATTATAAAGAAGTTAGGATAGTGTAGATACAGAGCCAATGGAGTTTGGTAACTGTCAGTTTCTTAACTAAGCAATTCCCATGTGGAAGGTATCTCTTTAAATACTGTATTGTGAGACTCAAGGGAAAGGGTGATCTAGTTTATGGAGTAATCTGGAAGGGTGATCAAGATTATTCTGTGTGGTTATTTATGTGGCTATATTGAATTAATTTTGTGATTTGTTAAGTTATTCAATCTGCTGTGCTTAATTTCCTAGAGTTTTTATTTCTTATAAGGGCGAGTCAAAAGTTTTACAATATTTTGGTAGGTGCTAGTTTGCAGCACAAATATCATGTGATCAAAGCAGTTCAAACTGTAGGAGTTGCCCACCGAGGTTGGTAGTATCATAGTAGTTGGTGTGCAGGTATATTGTTCATTGCTTCATTCCATGGGACTTTAAAAATAGTACTGATGAACATGCAACATAGTCTAATTTGGGAACTTATACTTTATGAGTTCAAACAGGGCCATAATGTCATGGAAGCAATCAAAACCATTTGTTGCGTGAAAAGTGGAGATGCAATTGATCACAGTACAGTAACCAAATCGTTTAACAAATTTTACTTAGGTTGCAAGAACCTCAATGATCATATAGGCCTAAAATTGGATTCAGAGGCTGTGCTCCAAGCCATAGACACAAATCCAGTGAGTAGAACTCCAAGAGTATCAGGTGAGCTTGGCATCTCACAGTCCATTATGGTAAGTCACTTTCATGAGCTTGGCAAAACCATTTAGAGCTGCTAAATTGTGTCTCATGCTACCAAAATATTGCAAACCTTTTGACTCATCCAAGTATTATTTTATTGTTTTATTTATTTTCTACGTTTTATTCATTCATTTTCTGAATTAGTCTTTGGAGTCATAAGCTCTCAGGTAGCTTTGTAGAAATTCCAACAATCATCAGATGAAGCTTCTAGTAATGAAACTATAGAAAGGGCAGATAGTAATTTACTTTCAGTATACATATGTATATGTGTGTGTGAAACAAACAAATTGTTAAAAAAACTTCTCTAAAACCAGAAAAGTACTCAAATACTGGCCAGTAGAGCAGGATAAAACCAAAAACAAATGTTTACCCACCTTCTCATAACTAAGTTTTATGTATCTTTTTTTATTTATATATTTAAAAAAATGCATGAAACTAACAATGATTGGTTTGGTTTTATGGTATATCAAACATTGTAGGTTATTTAATGCCAAATCCAGTTTGAACATATATATTAGATATATATAATTTGTAAACAAGTCAATGTTAAATAGTTCCATGAATTGCAATGTATCACTAACAATTCAATTAAACATCAGTCATTCGTTAACAAACGGTGAAATTATTAAACAGTTCTATTTCAAACAATTTAATTTAGTATAAGTCATTTTTTTGCACTCAGCTTAAATGTCAAGTACTTCTATTTGACCCATAGATAGGACCCTTTTCAGGTGCAACCACCCCAGGCCAGAGTGGACCTGGGAGCAATGGCAATGACGGGGTACTCCACATTCCCATAAACTCTACCATTACTGGAACCTCACCATCAGATTGTTCAATGTCATATCCAGGACACTTGAGGGTGAGTTGAGGGGTGGGGGTGGGGCTTTCCTCTCTGCAGAGATGCAGTCAGTGTATTCTACAGCCCCAGCCAACTGGGTTCCATATATCTAAGTGCAGTTAGAGAAGACATTGTCAACAAACTCAGTGAGATTATATAAATATATATATTTTATCATCATCAAGTTGTGCTGACAGCATGGAGTTCCCCGATTCTCTTGCCATCCATCCTTATCATCCAATATTGCTGGCGGGTCTTTAAGGTTGCATCTGGTGTCGGCATAGAATTGATGTAAGTTTTTACTGGTTGGCCAACACTGGCACACCCATGTGCAGGAATCTATAAAAGAGTTTGTCTTTGCTTTTCCAGCAGTGTCCTGCATGTCTCCTTTATCTTATTTGAATGGTTTGTGATATGGGAGACAAGTGGCCATATTGCTGTTTTGTGAGGTGTTGCTTTCAGGATTTGTTAAAGACAGCAGGCAGTATTCTAGTGTCGTTACCACCTAGATTTTTCTCTATGCATTTTGTTTGTATCCGTGTTACAGTTACAGCTTGCAAGAAATCCAGTTTTATATACACACACACACACACACACACACAATTATTGTTTTTAATGTTAAATTTCCCCAAAACTACAAATTTTCACTTCATATTTATAACATTTCTCATAATATTATTGTAATGACTAGACATAGCAACAGTAAGCAAAGGAAAGAAAAACCAATTTTCTTGAAGGTTACCACATTTCCATTTTGACAGGTGCAATCCGAATAATTTAATCAGATAAAGATATGATAAATCACACAATGTTGGACATAAGTACAACCAAATTGATTGCTCTTACCGGCAACAGCACTTGCTAAATATGTGACAATTTCTAAGATCAATTTATGAAGACCAGTTCTTGTTACAGGGCAATCTTTCAATGTTTGATGATAGTCATCACTTGATTTACACACACACACACACACACACACACACAAGCTGAGGTACTCAACATTGCTTGGGGAAGGGAAGTCATCAAGATTTAAAAGGTTATGGGTTAAATTCTAACTCTGATAGTGCCAATTAGTATTTAGTTAGAGAAGGGATTCACAAAGTGCTTCATATAGATGCATAGGGATGAACAAAATTTTGGTAGGGTGAATAGAAGCATAGGAGGTTAACAGAGCTAAATTTACTAGTTTGTATTTATAAATCCTTTTACAAAAGAAAAAAAAAAGCTGGATCATGTAGACTAGCTGCCAGATATCCTATACCTAGCAAAATACCTGATTGGATATGATGGCCGCTAGTGATGTGTTGTTCACATAAAACCTATTCTAAACATACGGGTTATCTAGTTATGACCGAAAATATCCAGATCATTTTGGTATTGTTAACAATGCATATAATCATAATTTCACATTCTCAGAACATGCTCAGCAATCAGCCAAATGTTTACTAAATTTGGTGAATATCAGTCAAGCAGTTTTCACATAGTTCATTTTTATTATATATATATATATATATATATATATATATATATATATATATATAGTAAAATTTCAGTATATGTTAATAGAAAGGTGAACAGTTTTGTTTTTTATAAGGATAAATCTTTATAGAAATTGAGTTTAGAAAACAGAAATAATGGATATATATATATATATATATATATAAAAAAGATACTAGGAAATATGGTCATTCCCACACACACACACACACACACACACACAAAGAACAAGCTAGACCTAACAGTTACTCAAATAAAACAAAACATTTTCATTATATTGTCCCATGAACATGAACCAAATGAACACATAATGTAATCAAATTTAAAGACATCATCTTGGACAGTTAACAGCAAAGATGAACTCGGTATATAACAATGACATTACAAATAGTAGATTGGCATCTGAGAGCTTCAAAAAGAGAAAGATCCCTGTTGAGATTCTATCAACTGATAAGGAATTGGTAAAATATAGCCAGAAACAAATGGCACAAAATCATCAAATGACAAGAACTGAGTGACTAATCAAAGATTCTAAATTTTTGTCAGTGATTGTAGTAACAATCTGGTCTATTTTCTTATAGGTATAGTTGTTATTTTTAGCAAGATCAACTACATTTTCTTGGTTTAATTGCATATCAACCTTCATGGGTTATTTAATGCCAAAGGATAGTAGTGGTACTATTTAACCCATATCTGAAGAAATAAAGTGTTTATACCTTTCCCAAGGGTATAAGTCTAAAAGTGAACATAACAGCACAACTGCAGTTTGAATTTACTTACTGTGATGTCAGTCCAGTCAGTTAACTACAATGCCACAGAGACTACCCCCATTAGATATTCTAATCAAAGAGTTAGAGGATTGTAAATAGGTAAGTATCCGATACATCATTAAAAGTCATTTTAAAATATTTTTTAATGATAAATTAGTCATCACCTAAAAAAATTTGTTCATATAAAGAAATAGAAAGTAACAAAGAAAAATGCTTGGAGCTAATAAATATTTAATTAACAAACAAGAAGTGTGCTTGATTCTGTTGATATTTTAATGTTTATTTACATCATTATAGATGGAAGGAAGCTTTTTCAGATATTTCCTTGACAGTTGTAATTTAAGATTTTGCAAATCAAAACAAAATAGTAATGAAAAATTTAAATCAAAGACAGACAAAATAATAGCTTAATAAAATTCAATTCCACAAGAAAAGATTTAAAAAAAAAAAAAAAAAAAAAAAAAAAAAAAAAATCACAAATGGTTATGAATTTAAGATCCTTATTCCAAGAGTAGACTATTGAACTCATTCTTTTTGCTGTTTCCACAATGTTTTGGCCACTCCATTTAACAACTTTTAGGTATACACAGTAGTTCAATAGCCTGCAACTCCTAGAATGATTAGGACAAATTGCCTGTAAAAAAAATTATTTTGCAACTGAAACAACAACAAAATTAATTGTTTAAATAAAATACTTATCACATAAGCATGGATTTATAACCATTTTATTTGGAAAACCAAAGAGAAGGAATTCTATTGGATTAGAAGGAGGTAATGTTATACAAGAATTTAAAAAATACTAAATTATTCAAGGCAGGTTGGGCAAAAAAGAGAAAAGCAGAAATTTTGAAATTTACTTAGCTTCATCAAAAAAAGATGCTGAAAGGAAAGAATCATTAAAACTTTTTTTCTAAAGACAATATATTGAAAAAGAATGAATAACTGAACAGATCTTGAAAATATACATGTAAAAAAAACAAAAAAACAAAAAAAAAACAATCAAGTGTAATAAGTTTATGTTAAAAGCAGAGTAAGTATAAACCAAAGACAAAAACTTTGGTCAAACTCGGTTTACCAAAACTTTTATTTCCCAATGATACCTGCCTTGGAAAAAAAGTCTTAGTGGGCAGGGAGGTCAGGTTATGATTACCCTGACTGCACTTTTAACCTGAACTATAAAATTTCTTTTTCCATCACATCCGCATTAACTAGAAAGTAAACAGACAAGTTTTTCTAGTCATTGATTAGCAAGGCTGCCATTGACCAAATACAATCATGTTAAATGCTTGAAAAAAAAAAAAAAAAAAAAAAAAAAAAAAAAAGAATCTTTTCATTTTTCTTCACTCTGGCTGCATTTCTCTCCAACTTTGGATTATAGGACATAATTAACACAGATACATATTATAATGCATTTTTAATTAGTAAACCATTGGAGACCTTTTTGTTTGTTTTTTTTATTGTTGTTTACAATTTAAAAATAAAAGTAATAAAAAATACTCCTCAAGCTTCATTGTAAATGAAAAGAAAAATAGAAATACAAAGGCTACGACCAATTAAAAAAGAAAAACATGCATAAAGTAAATTCTAAAGTACCTTATCCAAATATGAAAGTAAAAATGGTTAAAATTGGTTGCTTCTTGACAGGGCCAAAAGTATATTTAATTGATTATCAGCCTGACTTCAGAAAATATTTTATTTTATTCATTATTACATACATACATACATACATACATACATAAAAAAACAAACTTGCTAGTACATGCAAGGTTTGAGAGAATGGGGATGACCCAAAATGCTCCTTCTTGAGAAGGATATTTATTTGCCACTCCCAATGACAAAATTATTGATTTAACATGAAGAATCCAGATTTCCATATGATAGGACATGCCCACAAGGTTATTGAAATAAATACTTATAAAAAAGCTCTGGTTCCCTAAACCTTTGCTGCAGACACCAGGATGTGACATTTATCCTACTTCTATTTGTATAAAATAATGCTTTTGAGAATTTGTTTTTGATACACAACCTAAAATTAAAGAATTTTCCTGACACTATTTGAATTTTTTGGTCTCAAAATTTTTATAAGATTTATAATTAATGCAACTAGAATTAAAAAATAAATTTGAGATATTAGAAATATATGAAAAAAAGAAAATGATTATCATAGAAAATTATTTCTTCTACATCTTCCTAGACAAAAAATAATTTGTAACTCAAAAGCCTTTTAAAAATTATAAAAATGAATACATAAATACTGCTAAAACTTTTTTTCAAAAAATCGTTGTCCAAAAATGAATGTCAGGATTCAACACAAGAACATTCATATTTTTAAAAATGAAGGTGGGGGAATGGAAAGTTATTGTTTTACAGGATGGAAGAAACAAACAAACAAAAAATTAAACACTGAGGTTTCTTGACAGATGATGCTAATCAAGTTTCTATTATTTTTCTTAATCTATTAAAGATTACACAGAGTCCAAAATTATATTGAACAACAAAAGCATGAAACTAAAAGAATCTTTAAGCTTTGGCAATGAAGGTTACAATTCATTTAAAAAAAAAAAAAAAAAAAAAAAAAAAAAAAAGGTGCAAACCTGCAAGAAAAACAATTCATGTAAGAGTGTCCTGAAAGCTAAGATAATGGCATCATCAGCAGACTGTGCCCAGATCTCAGCACAGATCAAAGCAAGATTGGAAGACCAGTAATATTGGTCAAGGGAAAGGCAAGGTGTTATACAACTTGGCAACCAGAGCTCAAATTCTGGATGATACTGTCTTCATTTCAGTCCTTAGGAAAGGCATGAATCCATATGTTCTCCCACTTTCCCAGTTATGGGTAAATAGTAGGGCAGACAGGGTTTTTAGCCTTGGTTAGACAATCAGTCTAGTAAGAAAACTGAATTCAAACCAACTGTACTCCACTTAAAGATTAACCTTGTGTCACATCCTATAAATAAGACTGGGTAAATATATACAACTTGGCATCAGAATTGCCAGAACAAGTTTGAAGTAGCCTTACCAAGGATAGAGAGTCAAGTCTACCCAATTATTTTACTCATAGCTGAGGGTCAGAAAAGAAGGATTCATACCTTTTCTCCAAAGAGCATTAGTTTGAAGTGTAAAGTAAACTATGTTGACCAGAATTTGAACCTGGCATAATTTCTAATTTAACTTTTATACCACACACACACCTCCAGGAGGCAAAGATCATACAGCATTTTTTCCTTTTTTTTTTTTTTTTTTTTCAAAGCTGGGTAATAGTTTTAAACTTACATTTCAACAAGGTTTTTAATCTTTATCTTAAATTTTTTGACAGTTATTTTCTTCAAATATTGAATTCTTTAATCATGAAAGTTTTAAAAAAAAGAAAAAAAAAAAAAAAAAGAAGTGGCATCATCCAACAATTAACCATTAAGTGCATTAAGACAAATGCAGAAACAAAACAGAATTATAATATGCATCACTAAACTACAACATGCAAAATACATCCTAAAGATTTGTACAAAAACTGATTCCAATATAAACAAAATGGCTTTTATACATAATACTTTTTTTAAAATCTTATTTCAAATTCTTTCAAGCTGTAAGCATGTAATACTATGGTATGATTATATCACTTGGATTCTATAAAAAGTTTAGAGAAAAAGCTAGATAGGAACTACACAAGTATGCAGCATGCAGTTTTAACAAATCCTGGAAGCAGCATCCTACAAAACTTCAGTTGTAGGGCCATTTAAGATAACGGACTCTTCAGCAACTGAGATAAGAGTGTAGTATCTGTTTGTATCTTTCAGGCCAAGTAAATCATTGCAAACAAAAGGTCTTTAAGATTCTAACTCCAGAACACATCTCCCCATGGCACCAAAGAATAGAATAAAACTAATCTTACACCTTTGTGACACTTGTTATCACAGTGACTGGGTAAATTTTTTTCTGGACCTCTCTAAGTCGAATATAGATAACAAACTAATAATAGATTTGAATTTCATATCAAAAAGTTGTAAGTAAATAAAATTTTGGAAGCCAAGTGTAAAAAGTGGACCAAACTTTATTTCTAGCTGTTAAAGAAATTCACCAACATAGAAATTAATGTTTTTTTTCATTTATAAAAAAGAAAATCCAAATTATATTTAAGACACTAAATTCTTAGACCATATATTGTGTAAAAAACAAGGACAATATCAACTGCAAGTGTAAAATTTAAAAGGATACTATTTGACACACAATCATGCTGTAAATATAAAAATAGTTTCTTAATAAATAGATAAAAGGTTTGATCTGAACTTATACCCAGCTATAATTCCAGACTTCAAGGTCATTTTATATTAAAACAATATTCAATGAAGATCGGGCCTCAATTACCCACTTCTCTTAAATAAAAAAAAAATTTAAAAAAAAACAAAACAAACAAAACTTCTCACCATGCATGTTGAATAAATCTATAATAAAAAGATAAAATAAAAAGATTTAACATGATCAATTGTTAGTAGCCAAAATAGTTTTTATAAAAGTGACAGGAAATTATAAGAATATTTTAAAGTAATTACATCATCTCAGTATAAGGGTATCAAAGTCACAAGGCAGCCTATTTTAACCCAGTTAATACAGAGATCAAAATAGGTGTCAAAATCTCCCATTTGATAAGAATATTCCAACTTAGAACAAAGCAACATTTTTGTCACCAATAGTATACAGCAAGAAAAATATTTTTGTTCTTTTATCTGCCGGCAAAAGGCTTAATTCTGCTTTCCAAAATGTATAACTTATGGTAAAATTTTTGCCATTATCTAAAATTTACCCATTCTTGGGAATAGCACAATACTGGATAGTTATTTTTACTTTCAAGGTAAAAGAAAACTTATCAGGTTTTTTGTTTTTTTATGATCTTCAAAGAATTATTAATGCTGTCAGATCTTTTGGAATATGTAATTATGATATTGGGTAAAAAAAAAAAGGAAAAAAAAAAAGAATTAAAATCTAAAAGTACAAGGTTTTTTTAAAAAAATTGATATCATTTGTGATGTAGAGTGTTTCAGAAAAATCAATATTTCATAATCTAATAACTTGACCAATTCTCATTCAAATGATCTATTAAATTTTAACAGCATGTGTAGAAAGAAGTCCAAATTGTATGTTTAATATTTAAATGCCTTTCTTTTCCAGTAAATGGTATTTCTATACAGGTACAAAAAAAATTAATAAAAAACAAAACAAAAAACACACATACAGAATTTTGAGTTGTTTCTACACATACTATTAAAATTTGAGAAATCATTTAAATGAGAATTGATCAACTTATAAGATTATAAATTGATATCAATTTTTTCTAAATGCACTGTACTTTTATCTATTTTAAAATCATTTCCTGAGACACTTATTGGAAATTTATTTTGATATATCATCATCCTTTGTTATTATTTATTACTACTATATGATTAAAAATATCTAATTTCATAAAAACATTGTAATAATCAAATAAGAAAAACTTAAGAAAAATTTAATAAATTCTAAACTATCACAAATTGTCATTTAAATTTAGATATAAGCATCATCAATGAATATTAACTAAAAGGCCAATTTACTGTCACAAGAATGATTAACAGATTTTAAAGTTAAAGAGAACAGAAGACAAAACCAAATAATTATTGGCAGTATTTATTACAAAAAAAATTTTTAAAAAATGGCAGTGTAATAATGAATTTGAAAAAATTATAAACATATCAATACTATAAATTTATGACTTGTCTTTCTTTCAATATAATTCTATTTTTATCAAAATATTTAGATCTTATTTCATGATTGATTAGTTGATTTTAAAGGCATGTCAATTCTTGTCTAAAGTTATTCTATGTCTAGAGGTTAGGGAATCACATTCATTGTACATTTGGAGTTTGAAATTTTCCAAATGGATGGATTTGGCAAGTGGATTAGAGGCTCAATTCCTCCTATAACCTTGGAGTCATCATGAAAGATCATGTTGAAGATGTCCTTTTGGATTTATTCTAAATAATAGCATCTAATATGATGCTGTGGTTTTAACAGCATGTCAACTCATTTGGAGTTATTTTATGCCTAGAGCTTTGGGAATCCCATTTATTGTATGCTTTTACTTACATTTTTTAATAGTTGTTTAAGAGGTTTTTATTTTCAAACAGAATTATTTGACCCATAGAAAGGGCCCTTACAGGTACTATCATTCCGGATCAGAGAGGATTTGGGAGTAATGGCAATGAAGAAGAAATCCACACTCCCTAGAACTGGAGCCTCACCATCAGATGCAGTTTAGTGTCATACTCAGGACAGCATTTTTTTCCTAGAGTTGGGAGGGTTTTACCTCTCTGCAGGGTATACAATCAGCATATTATAAGCCCTGCCAACAGGGCAGCCTTAATCTGTGACTGTTTAATAAGCAGCTTAAATCATTAAACAAAAAAAAAAAAAACAAGATTGGTGATCATAATGTTTCTGAGAGCATGGTTACAAATTATTTTTCTAATCACTACACTGCCATGATGATTATTATTTACATTAGTAGTAGTAGTAGTAGTAGTAGATGTAATAGTCTACAAATTTCTTAGATGAAGAATTGTCATTTTTATTTATTTTGTTTCTTCTAACCACTTCAACCGAGAAACTGTCCTGGGTATGCATTTATCTAAACCTGACACCACAAGCAATATGTGACACAAGGCCAGATTTTTTAAGCAGAGTAAAGCTAGTTTGAATTCAGAGTTTTCTTTCTTGACTAGTTGCCTAACCAGGGCAAAAAAACCTTGTCTGCCCTACTATTTACTTATAGCTGGAGAGAAAGAGAACAGATGGATCCATTCCTTTCCCAAGAGCATTAGCACAAAGTGAAACAAACAAACAAATGTCATGGGTAGATGAAGTCAACAATCTGCTGTTTTCCTCCATTTTCTAGAGTAATTGTATAAGTTTTTATGAGAGAGTTGCTTGCTCTATAATCCACTGGTTTTGAATTCAATGTTTTTTTTTTTAGGTCAGTTGCTTTAGCAAGGCTCAAAATTCCAATCTACCCACAGCTGGAGAGGAAGAGAAGGATTTATGCTTTTCTCAAAAGGTAATAGCATGAAATGAAATGCAAACAGCCTCATCTGGGTTTTGAAATGTTTGTCAAGTCCATTTCCTGAGGATAACAGTTAAGCCTCCATTTTTATTATTGCTCTTTAAACACTTTGAGAAAAAAGCTAAGTGGGAACCACACAAGAGTGCTGCATGCTCTTTTTAACAAATTCTGCAAACAACACTTCACAAAAACAGCAGCTGTAAAGCTATAAAGCAGCTGTAAAGCTCCTATCTCACAAACCATCCAAGTCAGATGGACAAAGCATGCTGGGCACTGATGGAGAAGGACAAACTCGTAAGTGACATTCTCCAATGGACTCTTTCTCTGGGACATATCAGTGTTGGTTGACCAGCAAAGACTTATATTCATTAGCTCTGTGCAGACACTGGATGCCATCTAGAAGATTTGCCAAGAGTAATAACTGATGAGGATGGATAGTGAGAGAGAATCAAAGTAATACATGCTGTTGGCATATGCTGCTGCCGATTCCCACGCTTATTCAATTGTTTTAGAATCATCATCATCATCTTGTGCCATCAGCATGGATATCCCTGACCCTCTCTCGCCACCCCTCCCTATCGTTCATCACTTCCGGCAGGTCCTCAGGGCTACACCCTGTATCCTCACAGAGCTGCTGTATGTTGGTTTGAGCTGGTTACCCTGCTTTTGCTCGGCCATGTGAAGGGGTCCATAGGAGTACATCACTTCTTCAGCAGTGTCCTGCATGTCTGGTTTGTCTAACTTTGATGGAGACCAAACAAAAGTTAATGACAGTGCTTCATCTAAAAATTCATACACTATTACAATATGAGTGGATCAATAAGACTTTAGTCTGAAAATTATCAAATGAATTTGGACAGAATTTTAATTGTATATTTGTTCTAAATCTTTGATAGAAAAGGTTAGGTTAAGTGCATTGAAAAAGGAAGGAGATTATGTTGAAAAATAAATACTAGAGTAAAATTACAGAATTATTGATGTACACATATTATGCAGCTCATAATAAACAAATTTATTTCACCTGCAACTCTTACAAAACACTGACAAGACAAATTCTTACCTGTATCACAATAACAATTTTTTCTTGTCACACTGACATCTAAATGGGCCACTTAGCACTAAAAAAAATATTTGGCAGTTCTTTTATTAACTATACTGAACTGAAAATAAGTTATTTGATTTACATGATTGATTTTAACAACATGTCAACCCATCTAAAGTTATTTTATGTCTAAAAGGTTAGGGAATCGCATTCATTGTTCATATTTATATCTTTTGTATAGTTTAAGCTTTTTTAAACATTGTCCTGCTGAATATAAATTTTTTAACAGATATATTTGACTTATAGATCAGACTCCAACAGGTACTAACCACTCCAAGTCTGAGTGGATCTGGTAATAATGGCAATGAAGGTTATTTGATTCAATCTATATCCCTATGGTTTAAATTGCCAAGAAATCAAGAATTCATAAAGATTGAAGAGTCTGGAATACTAGCTGGATTGAAGCAAAGATTTTTTTGTGAGGGGAAGGGAGAAAAAAAGTAGTGAGAAGTGGTTCAACATTCCAGATAGAGAGAACATAGCATAGTGTGGTGTTTTGTAGTCATAGCAACAAAGATGCTTCACAAGTATTTCCAGTGCATACAGCTTTACATACCAAGAAAAGTTCGTCCGGGCACTGTGGTTGCATGGCAACAGGAGGTTGCATGCGAGGAGTAACAGTCTTCTGTTTTGAGGCATTTTTTCCCATCTGACCGCAACAACATGAACAGAGAGAGAAAGAGACAGAAAAAGAAAGAAGAGAAAAAAAAAGTTACATTAAATACAACCTGCCAGCCATTGGAGAGATGGGAAGAAAGAAGGTTAAGCAACAGTCATTCAAGAACAAAAAAAGGACAGGACTCACATTTTATACATTTATCATTTGAAAATTCAAAACACAGTTATTAACTATACTTAATTTAGTCAAACACAAGACCAGGATAACCCAAAGTATTGTCACCTTAAAGTTTGACTGGTAGTCAATTCTTCAGGTGGGATATGCTAGGGTAATAATTCTTCAGGTGATGGTTGGTTCATTTCCACAATGAACAAAGTTTCATTCTAATTACATCAAGATTACAATCGTTGATTTTTATTCTTTAACATTCCCAATTTGAAATTAATTTCAGAAAGGTCATTACTCAAAATGTAATTCAAATGGCTTTATACCTTAAAGAATGTGGTATGATCAATTAGTTTCTTTTTTCCTGATAAGTTTCAAAATTTTATGTTAACACATCACAGTGAATACTAAACAGCAATAAGAACTTTTGATAATTTGATATATCTTAGTCATCCTAATAATATAAATTCATTTGACATAAGAATTCTTCAAGTGAACCCTATAAAATGATAATTCTCAATAATGAGTAACATCTTTACATCTCCCCCCCACACAAATGAAGAATTTTAGATAAATATTAATTATCTATGGCATCAAATTTAAAGTTGTTATTAAATATGTTTAAAGCATAAACTAATATTACCCATATCATCTTGGGTCAGAGGCCATTGGTTCCCTGGGTAGTATTTGACTCCCTGTGAAGCCAAAATATTTTAAGGTCAGTTTAATGTGGGGGGCTGTGCAGAAAGCAAACCTCCCATGGATGTGTTGAAAAAAAAAAAAATCGCTTTCTATCCATCAGCACTTCCCTTCAAGGGTACCTCAAGCTTTAGGCAATAAACCCAGGCTTCATCTCTTTTAGACAAGGGGCAGATGCTGCTTGGTGGAGGGGTCATCTGGAACAAAGCTGTTGTTAATTCTTACCGACCCAGTACAAACATTGGGCAAGTATGTTTCTCTGGATAGACACATTCTTCTGTTATCAGTTGCATTAGTTTGTTTCCCCTTTATTATCATTTAAATACTATAACTAATCCCTTTTCTTTGGAACTAATACTGACAAACTCAGAGTTTCAACTCCTGTTTTTGAATTCAGGGTTGTCTATGTTCTAGACTGGTTTAACTAGCAGAGCTAGGAGATGTTAAAGAGCAAATACCAAACTTAAAGAAAAAAAAAATAGATCACGGAAATGGGTCAATTTGACTTTACAAGAATTTTTAAATATAAGTATAATATTTAGAACATTCATTCATTCTTTGTTTCTATTAATTTAAATTTTTCTTGTCTTGGGCATAAATTCTCTGGGGTACTTTTAATAGTTTCAAGTTATTTTTCCAGCCTTACTGAATGAATGATTTTAATTGCATATCAACTTGTGTGGGTTATTTATGTTATGCACTTGCATTCATTGAACATTCATATATTTTGCATAGTTTGGTTTGGTTAGGTTTTATGTCATATCAACCATTGTAGGTTATTTAATCCCAAATCCTGTTTATATATATAATTCAAATATATATGATTTGTAAACTGATTTTGATAACATTTTTAAATGAGCTTGAGTACTTTTTTTGTACACAGATAAATGGTTTCAAGTATTGCTATGTAACACTAACAATTTAACATCAGTCATTTGTTTGCACACATTTAAATAGATATACATATATGATTTGTTAGTGAATAGTTTGTGGGTAATTTTATGTTTATGAGTTAGAACTAATTTGTTTGCACACTATATGGCTATTTTTTCTACACCATTAGATGGTTTCAATTATTGTTATCTAACACTAATGACTATTCAATATTAATCATTTGTTCACAGATAGTGAAGTGTTTGCAAGTATTGCTAATTATTCTATTCAACACTATTCATTCATTAACACACAAAATTTCTATTCAACATTACTCATTCATTTGCACACAGTGAAATGGTTCCAAGTATTCTTATGTAATACCAATAATTCAGTTTAGGCACATGGTTAAAGAGTTTTAAGTATTACTAATTAACACTAAAATTTCTATTCAACATTACTCATTCATTTGCACACAGTTAAATGGTTCCAAGTATCATTATGTATCACTAACAATTCAATTAAACATAAATCATTTGTTTAACAGTTAAATGGTCCAACATTTCTATTTCTAACAATTCAATTTAACATAAGTGACTTGTTTGCACACAGTTTAAATGTTAAACAGATCTATTTGACCCATTGATAGAACCCTATCAAGTGCTACCACTCCAGGTCAGAGTGGACTTGGGAGCAATGGCAAAGAAAGAGTATTCCATATTTCCCAAAGCTCCAGGACTGGAGCCTCATCATATAGATCGTTCAGTGTCATATCAAGGACATTCATTAGGAGAGGAGGGTTATTCCTCGGCAGAGATTCAGTCAATGTATTCTACAGCCCCATCCCACATTTCCCAAAGCTCCAGGGCTGGAGCCTCGCTATCAGATGGTTTAATGTCATACCTAGGACACTTATTGAGTGGATGGGGGTACTTACCCCCCTCTGCAGAGATGCAATCAGCATATTCTATAATACAACCCCACCCAACTGGGCTGACAGTAAGATGGTTTTAAGCATTTCTATCAAACAATAATAATTCTATTCAACACTATTCATTCATTTGCACACAGTTAAATCGTTCCAAGTATTGCTATACAAGATCATTAATTGAGGAACTGCTTCAAAGAGTTTCAAGTATTGCTATTCATCACTAATAACATTAGTCATTTGTTTGCACACTGTTAAATGGGTAAAAAGTTCTATTTGACCAATAGATGGGACCTCATCAGGTACTACCACTCCAAGTGAGAGTGAACCTAGGAGTAATGACTATGAAGGAGTACTCCACATTCCCCAAAGCTCCAGTATTATTGGAGCCACAAGGTCAGATGGTCTAGCGTCATATTCAGGACACTCGTTGGGGTGGTGGTGGAGTTCTTACACCTCAATAGAGATACAGTTGGCGTTTGTTTGGGTTTTATGGCATATCAACCATTGTAAGTTAGTAAATCCCAAATCTTCTTTAAACATATATATTAAATACATATGATTTGTAAACACATTTTGTAGATAACATTCTTAAAACAAACCTGAACTAATTTTTTTGCATGGGTTCAAGTATTTCCAGCATGAATAGTTCTATTTAGTATTATTCATTTTTTTTTAAACAGTTAAATGGTTTCAAATATTGCTATGTAGCACTAACAATTTAATTTAACATCAGTCATTTGTTTGCACACAGTTAAATTGTTATACATAAATCATTTGTGAGTAAATAGTTTGTAGGTAATTTCATTTTTAAGAGTTAGAACTAAGTTGTTTGCATACAAATATTTCTATTGTTTCTACACAGTTAAATAGTTTCAATTATTGCAATCTAACACAAATATTTCTATTTAATATTAATCATTTGTTTGCACACAGTGAAGTAGTTTCAATTATTCTATTGAACACTATTCATTCATTTGTACAGTCAAATAGTTCCAAGTATTGCATTGTAATACCAATAATTCTATTTTGCATACAAGTAAATGGTTTCAAATATTCTTCACTAATAGTTTTATTTGCACACAGTTAAATGGTTATAAGCATTGCTATATATCACTAACAATTCAATTAAAGAAGTCATTAGTTTGCACGCTTTAAATATCAAGCAGTTCTATTTGACCCATAAAGAGGACCCAATCAGGTGCTACTGCTCTAAGTCAGAGTAGACCTGAGAATAATGGTAATGAAGGGATACACCACATTCCTCAGAGCTCCAGAACTGGATCCTCACCTTCAGATAGTTTTCTGTTATTTCCAGGACATTTGTAGTTTAAGTTTTTGTACACATTTATATATCAAGTATTTCTATTTAATACAAATAATTTACAAACAAATCTATTTGATGCAGAGAGGGAACCCTAAAAGGTACTATCACTCTAGATCAAAGTGAACCTGGGAGTAATGACAATGAAGGGGTAATCCAAATTCTAAGATTTGAAGAGCTGGAGCTTCACTATCAGATGCAATTTAGTGTCATACCCAAGACAGCCCTTTTTGGGGGAGAGTAGTTTTACCACTCTTCTGGGGATACAGTCACCTCTGTTGGCAAGTTTTCCAGCCTTAACTTAGAGGATTCAATTTTTCTTGATGTGAATTTAAGGACTGAAATGAAATATGCTCCTCTCTCCACACACACTGAATATATTCATGGATATTAGTTCTCTAAATTTCTGAGAAGAAGCTTGATTTTTATCATTAAGTTTTTTTGGACTATTGTCTTCATCTTTATTGTTATAACAATAAAGATGAAGACAACAGTCCGAAAACCCTTACTGATAAATATTCATGGGTATTATGCATCCTATACTTGAAATGTTTAAGTTTGGTTTCTTTGTTTAATGGCATATCAACCTTTGTTGGTTGTTTAATACCAACGCCAACCTTGAAGAATAGTGGTAGTACTATTTAACCTATAGCTGGGGTTGATAAGGAGTGGGAGTTCAAATACCTTTTCCAAGAGTATTAGTCTGAAATGTAATAGCATAACTGGAATTCAAACTCACCGATGTTATATTTTATCATGTTAGCCACTATACCATCAGCCCTCGCCCCCCACTCAAAACGCATCTCATATCAACCACAGGTTCACCAGTCTAACCACAAAGCTAAATATGAACATGACAAAAAAAGCTATTTAAGATGATTGTTCAAAATTTGGTTTTAATACAAATAGTATTTGATACAATTCAACCAGCATTTACACATTTGTTGAGTGACTTTGGGTGATTTCAGGACTTATTTCCAGAGGAGTATATTATTTGGAAGGGAGGGGATCAAAGATAAAAATGCATGTTACCAACAAATGGAGAAATAATGCGATTGAAAAATTGTTTTAAAGCAAATGAACTTGACAAGAAAAAACAATTAGTACTAATAGAAAAAAAATTTTGAGAAGAGATAAAACAGAATATAAAAGAAAAAACCCAGACTACTAGAAAAAACAGCAGTCAAAAAGAAAAAGAAATTTAAAAATAAATTCTCCAAAGTCACATGGTAATAATGACAGGAGTGGTTAAATTTCAATATTTCAAAGATTACAAATTATGTTCAAGACAACTAAAATAAAAATCTACTCCACAACACAATCAAATTCAGAAAGCAAAGGTTCTACATTTGTATTGTCAATAAATCACAACACAATAATTCTAGGTTGGCTATGAAATATCAATTTCCTTGGACAACACATTTTTATTGATTTTAAATTTCACACTTATTTTGCAAAGAGAAATTGAATTTCTTTCTTTAATATCAAGAAAAGAAAAATTATAAATTAAGGATGGGGAGGAGAAAGCAGTTGGATTAAAACAACCAAGTTGTTGAAATCGATAAAAATACCTACTAAAAGACTTGTTCAATATTAAAAACCTTTCAAATGTTCATATTCTATGGAGTGAAAGTGCATATGCATGTGAGAGTGAGTATAAGAGTGTGTATACCTGTGTATGTGAATGAAGGGATTTATCCAACCTCCCACCGGGTTAGATTTGATACAAAGTCATTTTATAGTAAATGTGTGTGTGGGAGGGGGCACACATAAATAAAGACTCATGCATGGCATTACAAAAAAAAAAAAAAAAAAATTTTTTTAAATTTTACAATTTTAAATTACAACCCAGTACAAACACCAGAAGAACCAGTGAGTCAATGTGAGTGACAGTGAGTATATTAAAGTTCAAATAGAATTTTTTTTTTTTAATAGATATTTTACATGTAAATGAAATGAAATGAGTCATTAAAAAAAAAAAAAAAAAAAAATGTTTTTGACTGACATTTTCAAATTAAAAAAAAATTTAAGTTTGTATAATAAAAGAAAGTTTTGAAATTAGTTTTTCCAGTACAATTTGATTCAATTTTTCTGTTAAGTATTATGATTAATATGAAAAATAAAGTAATGCAAACAAAGACTTATCAGGTTTTATAAATGGGCTAACTAAACATGGACATTTATTCTTTCCAACATCTTCACAGGGAATCCATGAATAAAAGGAAACACTTTATGGTCACACCAAAAACTCATGTTAAACTAAGTAGATTTATCTTGTCATAACAAAACTTCTCAGTGTGCTCTTGCCCCAGAGAGAAGGCATGTGAGCAAGAGAGGGTACAGATGATCAGAAAGATATGAGGATGCAAAGGGGGGATATTTGAACATGAGTGGGGAGAATTTGAAGTGTGAGATTCAGGTATAGGAAGAGCAAAATAGGGGTGAAAGGAAGTAGAAAGGAAGAAAACAAAGTGAAAGTGCAGAAATAGAAAGGAAAGAAGATAGGGTAAGAGTTAGAGAGGAAGATTGATGGATAGATTTTTAATGGTATGTCAATCCTACTAGGGTCAGAGGGAGTAGAAGAGGGGAAAAAAAAAAAAAAAAAAAAAAAAAGATTTTTCTTTTTAGCTCTCATCACTACTGAAGTGGATAGCAGATGGAAAAAAAATGTAGGGGGCTTTTAATCCAAATGGAATAACATAGAACTTTTATTTTAACCAAAAACATGGAAAACTGATTTGAAATTATGGTAAAGTACCCTCTAACGGTCAGTCTTGAAATAAATGAATGCTATTCTGCTCTTTTCAGTTTTTACATTCTTCTTTTCTCAGACCTTCTCTTCAAAAATTTCATCAATGCAATTGATTTAAAAAAAATTTTTTTATTGCTACTGAAGAACATTTTTAGCCAATGAAGTATTATTCTGTTCCAGTAGAATACTGTTTTGGTTGTAGTTATATAATCAATATTGACTTTTTATAGCTTTCAAGATTTTAAAAACCTGCCATACTGTCTAATAAGATTGTAAATAAAGAAAAGAAAAAGAAAAAAAATGACATTTAAGATTGAGTAATATGTTCTTAAAAGTTCTGCAGTGTCAGTGAGCACTGATGGTCAGAAAGAGATGAGGATGCAAAGGGAGACATTGAGTGGGGAGATGAAGAGAAGATTAAGAGATAAAGAGAGCAAAATAGGGGTGAAAGTGGGTTGAAAGCAAAGTAGAAGTACAGAGATAGTAAGGAAAAGAAATAGGGTAGAGAGGAATATTAGATTTTCCATCCAGAGTTATTTTAATCTTAGAAGTTAGGGAATTGCATTCATATTTACATTTTTTTGTGTAGTTGTTTCTTAAGATCTTTTTATAGATGGGACTCTAACAGGTACTACTACTCCAGGTCAAAGTGGATCTGAGAGTAATGGCAATGAAAGGGTAATCCACACTTCCCCAGATCTCCAAAACTGGAGCCTCACCATCAGATGCAGTTTAGTCACACCCAGAACACCATTTTTTTTGGTGTGTCTGTGTGTGGGGGGTCTTAACCCTCAGCAGGGGATACAGTCAGTGTATTCTATGCCCCGTCAACAGGGGATTAGAAAGAAAGAGAAGAGAAAAGGATAACATAAATAGAGCCTTGGAGGGCAGAAAAAGAACAGAGAATTGAAGTTGGAAGAAAGGAAGACTTGAATTGTGGGTGGGGAAGTTACCATTTTAAGATTGCTAATCAGATATTAATAACTAAGAGAAGACATCTCTATAAATATATACTTTTCTCAAAGGGTCTGTCTCTGGTGAGGCCAGTGATAACCAAAGTCAATCACTAGAAGACAGTAATAACAATGTGAACAGCAGACACTATCATTATTTCTCTTTTAGTTTTATCTTTTAAAAGGTAGAAAACTACATGAGGAAAAATTAAGTATTACAGCTCAAAAGAGAAAATGTCACTTGCATATTAGAATGTAAAAATAAAATGATTATCCTGACCAATAAATATAGCCATCATTGTCCTTCAGTAATTGAAGGATAGATAAAGTGAAGGCAGAACAAAGAAAACCTACAAGAGAAGAAAGGAAGAAGTAAAGTATAACAGAAGGTACATAAATGAAGTGGGAGGATAAGGTGGGTTAGAAGTAGGCTTGTTTGTTTCTCTATATACAAACAAAGTCTTGCACAAGATATAGCATTAAGTAAATAACAGGTATAAGTCATAAGAAACTAGTAGCCACAGAAATTCATATCTATAGAAGAGAGACTGAATCATAAACCTGCTTGCTTGGTTAGATATATGAAGGTAGGAATTATGCTGAAGCAGGGTCAGCACTATAATTTGCTTGACCAAATGTGTATATTACATGTCTGAGTTGGTCTCTGTGTGTGTGTATATATATATATATATATATATATATATATATATGGATAATAATTTTAAAAAATGACCTCAAGTGGAAAATCATTGGTTGGGAGACAATCAACAAAGATGTTGATGGAACCATTCTTTTTAGCTCTAATCATGTGATACTAGTTAGAATCAAAAGTCCACAGACAAATTAACAATTCAAATCCATTCCTTTCATTTGGAAGTGAAATCAAACATGTTTGGCTGATGCTATTGTTAACAACAAATATTAACTCTTTTGCAGAGTGAGAAACATTTATGTCACTAACAGTACACAAGCAGAGTACCATTTTTGTCATTTGCATTAGCTCAATGTAAGGTATTTTCCAATTAGATGCCTGTTGACCAATTCAATGTTAATATATATATATATATATATATATATATAGAAATATCAAAGGAGGCTCTATTGTGGTAGGGGTTGTTTTGCAAAATATCAATTCAAAGTGAGTGCTTTATTGTTTTCATGCTATTGTACTAAGTCAGACAATTGCAGATCAAATTATATTTCACTTGTTTTCATGTATGATTGACTAGTTTGAACATATGCTCTATTTACAAATTTTCTGAAAATAATTCACCCACTCTCCAAGGATAAAAAATTATCTGCCAATAAAAGTGTTAAAACATAGCCAAGGTTTTTTTGGTGTGGGGACATGAAAAAAAAAAAAAAACATGAATACCATCACATTTACCAACGTATAATATATTTTTCTCTCTCAAAGAAAAGCTTCCAAATATCATGGAGCAATCAAGCATACTAGTAGGTCACATAGGAAGCATTTTTACTTGGAAGCAAAATCTAAGACGTTTGGTTTATACAATTGCTGACACAAACAAGATTAACATTATAGCCAAGATTTTTGAGGACATGAAAAAGACATTACATATGTCATATTTAACAACCTATAATACATCCCTCCACACAAAGAAAAGCATCCAAATATGTTGCACCCAATGTACCAGTATGCTAGATGGGAAGCCAAGCACCCAAAGTAGAATTATATACAGTTGATATAACCAGATGACAGTCATTCCTTTGGGAAGCAAAAAAGAAAAATAAATTGCCAAATTGATTCAATTGTCACTTAGGATTATAGCCTTCTATAACATCTGTTTTCCAAATGAAATTGCATATTTCTATAGATGTCAATTGCAATTTTATGGTATTTGTTTTCTATTGGGTTGTGAAAACTTTCTTCCTCTTCCAATTGATAGTTGTACTTAATTCTGCCACTAAAGCATGCTAATAATATTTCTGTTTAAAGACATTGAAAATGTTCCCTCATTTTTAAATCAACATGTACAATGTCTAGAATGCATCCAACTATTTTGAATATCAAGAAATGGTTGCATAGCCTTGATGCAAGTCGATAAAGAGAAGTTTTTACTGCACACACATGAAGAACAGTCTCTCCTGGAGGGTTGCTCAGTTGGCAACATGATGCCATTGAGAAAGCTGTGTCAGTACTACTGTATGGCTGCACCACATGGAATCTAATGAAATGCCTGGAGAAATGCTAGATGGAACAATACAAGGCTGCTACATGCTGTTCTGAACAAAACCCGGAAGCAACACCAGACAAAACAGCAGTTGTATGACCACTTACCTATTAATACAGAAACCATCCAAGTAAGAAAAATTGGTGGAAAAGTAAGGACGAAATCATAAAGAACATTTTCTTATCTACTCCTACAAATGAACACACCAGTACTGGCTGACCAGCAAAAACGTACATTCACCAGCTTTGAGTGGACACTGGATGCCTTCTAGAGGCACCTACAAAGATTGATAGCTGATAGAGACAAATGGCAAGTCAAAGGGATCCATGCTGTTGATATGCCTTGATGATGCATATTGCATAACTGTCAGATTCAAAATGATCAAATAAGATTCTTAATGCCTCATACAGATTTCTTTGACCAAACATCTTGTCATCTAGAACCTCACACTCAAGCTAAAAAATTGCTACCTGTGATTTCTAGTTTTTATCAAAGCTAAAAGAAAAAAAATGAATTCAAAATAAAGAAGCTGGAGTCTCAATAGCAGTGTTTGACCCCATTCTAGCAAGTCATGTAGCATTTTGCTTTCCTGGGGAAAAATATTGTGTCATGAAAAGGAAAGACATGCTGCATAGATAACAACTGGTCTTCTAAACAACCTTGCCCAAGTCTGTTCTGACTTCCAGAAGCAGATTCATAATCTTACAAAACTAGCAGTTCTCTATTTAAACACCATAGATAAAATGAAGAATGTGACAAGGCAACTAATAGGAAATCCGAAAGATTGGTTGATCAATTTTAATGGCATATCAATCCATCTAAGGTCAGTTTATGCCAAGAGGTTAAGGAGTTGCATACATTGTATGCCTATATTTATATTTCTTAGTGTAGTTTAAAAGATTTTGGCACACAGTTATATATTAAGTATGGGGGTGCCTGTGGTGTAATGGTTATCATCATAGGAAATGGACACTGCGACACAAGTTCAAATCCTGGACCGGGCTAATTGCATATCACATAGCACTAATACCCCTGGGAAAGGTATGAATCCAATTATCCTCCCTCCATGGGTAAATAGTAAGACAGACTGGGTTCTTCAGCCTTGGTGAGGCAACTAGTCTAGGAGAAGGAAAACTCTGAATTCAAACTTGTTAAACTCCACTTAAAAATTGACTTTGTGTCATATCCTGACCGAGCGGAGGGGTTGGTAAATATGGTATTATATTAAGTATTATTATCTAACACAAATAATTTTTAAACAGATCTATCTGGGAGTAATGGTAATGAAGAGGTACTCCACATTCTGCAGAGCTTCAGAACTGGAGCCTGACCTTCAGATGCAGTTTACAGGACATCCTCTAAACGGAAGGGATCTTACTCCTTCTGCAAGAGATACCGTTAACATATTATAAGCCATACCAGCAAGACAGTTTATAAAGTTTATATTAATTTGTATATTATAATTGCATTAAAATAGGACAAAAAAATTTGCTTATTCTGTTTTCTATTAAATTATGATCAATAGTTAAAAACAAAATGAAAATCTTATATTGGTATCACTACTGAATAATTAGAATACTAACATGGTTTCTGTATTTGTTATTAGTATTAAGCTTTGGTTCAAATTTTGTCATTGAAAATAATTATAATATTTTAAAAATTCATATATTTTTAGTTTTTTTAATTTTAATTTACAGCTATAATCTCCTTTTTAAAATAAGCATGGGATTTTTCATTGGTGCAATTACTAGACTCTAATCATAGGCAGAAGTGATGATCTATGCATAAATAATCCCTTAAATAACAGGAATTATACTCATAAATAATGCCTCTTAATTAAATAAGTTTTGTGCTTTAATTGCTCCTAAGAAAATCTGTCATCCTGATTATTTGTGTTTATATTGATTAATTTTAATGGCATGTCAACCTATATAAGGTTACTTTATGCCAGAGCTAAGGGAATAGTATTCATTGTACATTCATATTTACATTTTCTGCGTAGTTGTTCAAGAGGGTTTTTTGCAGTCCTACTGAATACAAATAATTTTTAAAGAAATCTATTTGACCCATAGATGGGACCCTTACAGGTAGGCTACTGCCAAAGTGGGTCAAAGTGGAATTTCAAAGTCAATAAAGGGATACTCCACACTCCAGAACTAGTCTCACCATCAGATGCAGTTTAGTGTCATACTTAGGACATCCCTTTTTAGGGGATGGTCCTTAACTCAGCTGGAGATACAGTCAGTATATTCTAAGCATAGCCGACAGGGATATATTCATCTTTACCATCTGGTTATATATACAATAACATTCTAAAGATGTACTGTACATTAGGTGGAGCACCCTGAAGGGCGAGATAGCAACACCTTTAATCCTTCATGCATGGTTTTGTAATAAAACATACTTTCTTTGCAGCTGGTTGTTTAGCCCCAAAAAGGAACATATATACTACGGTTAAAACTTAAATACAGTTTACAATTATAGATTTTCAACAAGAATGGTGGACACAATACAAGCTCACTACAAACAAATATTTGCTTCTTTTTGCAGATTTTGGTTTGGCTGTTTGGGTTTTATAGCATATCAATCCTTATAGGTTATTTAATGTCAAATTCTGTTTATATATATATATATATATATATATATATATATATATATATATATATATATATATATATATAAATAAAACCCTATAGAGACCAGTCAGAAATTTTATTAAATAGAGGAAAAAGAAACCGACTCAGATTTTAAAGAATAGAGTAACATATAAATGTGGAATGGTGTAATGGATTTTTGAAAGATGAGAGGAATTTGACAAAAATAAATTGTTAGAAAAAAAAAAAAAGAAAAAAAAAAAAAAGAAAAGAAAAGAAAATGTAATGCTATTTATTAAACTAAAGCCATCAGAAGTTAGGTAAATTGTTTTGACAGAGTGTTGTGTTTCAGACAGTTTGAAGGGAAAGATGAATTTAGATCAAAGCTCAGATCTGTCAACTTTCAAAATGCGACTAATCTAAAATTGGAACAGCCTATTTCCTAACTTTGAAAATGGAATGTCTTTTTATTTTTTTAAACAATCCTCATTTGATATATATCAGCAGAAAATTATTGAATTCCAAATTAGGAAAAAATTGGTATTTTTTTGTTTTACCCCGCTTCCCTCCTCAGATGAAGATATACATAAATTGACAGGGTTTGCTCCTCACAGAAGTAGAGCAGCAAGAGAGAGAGAGAGAGGAAAGAGTAGCATGTGAGTTGGTAAGCAGTTTCCTGAAGCTTTGAGTCTCTGACCTTGTAACAGACTGCCTGAGTATAGAAAGCAAAGAAAGTCGATCATAAAAATGATGCTTTGAAGAAGCAAAGAGGCCTAATATAATAAGCACTTGTGAAGTAGTACCAAGGATTGTGGAAGGTAAACATAAACGCCATTTAAGATTGCCTTGTACCAAACTATAGACAGCAAGAATAGAAAAGCATAAAACCTATAAGAGGAATTGACGGATTGTTAATTCATGAATTAGTCTGACTAAAACTTACCACCTCCGAGATAGGTGAATATATGTATCATTTTCTAAAGACATTTTTTCCATACTAAATAGTATTTTTGCAAGCCATGTTTTGTTCTCTGCTTCCTGCCATCAACTTAGTTTGTTACTTTCTTAATTGTGCAGTCTCAATCATTTACTCACTGACTAGCGACTTTGACTAGCAATTGATTGTTTTTCTGGATCTAAAGAACACAATGTGGGCAGATAATGAATCGATCATGTCATCCGAAGATATATCTGACCAGCAGAATGATCAGTGGATTGGAAGTAGAATCACCCATGTTTGGTGAGGACAGTTGTACCATCACATATATTAAATACATGATTTGTAAACACATTTTGTGGATAACATTTTTAAACAAGCCAGAGATCATTTGTTTGCACGCAGTTAAATGGTTCTAAGTATTGCTATATAATACTAACAATCTAATTTAATTAAAGTCATTTGTTTGTGTGCAGTTAAATGGATATACATATTATTTGTAACCGGATAGCTTGTAGATAATCTTATTTTTAAAAATAAGAAAACTAATTTGTTTGCACACAAAAGGTTTTCAGTATTCCACATTAGTAGTTTTATTTGCACTCAGTTAAAATAGTTACAAGTATTACAATGCAATACCAATAATTAAATTTAGGTACACAGTTAAAGGGTTTCAAGTATTACTATTCAACACTAATAATCATGTTCAACATTACACACCCATTTACATACAGTTAAAAGGCCAAACGGTTGTATTCGATCCACAGATGGGACTATCAAATACTACCACTTCAGGTCAGAGTGAATCTAAGAGTAAAGACAATGAAAGGGTACTCTACATTTTCCGAAGTTTCAGGACTGGAGCCTCACAATCAGATGGTTTAGTGTCATATCAAGGACACTCATTGGTGGAAAGGTCTTACCCATCTGCAGAGATGCAGTCGGCATATTCTTCAGGCCCAGCTGACTGGGCAGGTAGAATTTGGCAGTTGATTCATTTGTAAAGAAACAATACATATGCTACATTTGGAGTTTGATCTTTTTAAAAATGGATGGATTTAGCAAACGGTTTGGAAATTTGTCTGAAAATCTCAATCTCAATCTTTTGGAGTCATCGTGAAGGATCATGTTGAAAATGTCCTTTTGGATTTGCTTTAAACATCTAATATGATTAATTTTTACAACATACCAACCTGTCTAGGGTTATTTTATGCCTAAAAATTAGGGAATCTTGTTCATGTACCTTTATATTTACATTTTTGTAGTTTCTTAAGAGTCTGTGACACAGCTATATCAAATATTATCTAATACAAATGATTTGCACAGAGTTGTATGATTTTAAGTATTCCTACCTAATACTAATAATTATGATTCAAAACAACCATTTCTATTTAATAATAGTCATTTGTTTGCAGACAGTTATATGGTTCTAAGTAACTAATAAATATCTTTAAGTCTGGTTTAGTTTTATGGCATATCAACCATTGTAAGTTATTTAATCCCAAATCCTGTTTATACATATATATTGAATATATAGGATTTGTAAACACATTTTCCTGAGCTCTTTTTGCACACAGTTAAAGGGTTTCAAACAATTCTATTTACTAGCAATCATTTGTTTGCACAGAGTTAAATGGTTTCAAGTATTGCAATGTAACAGTAACAATTTAAAATCAGTCATTTGTTTACACACATTTAAATGGATATACATTTATGATTTGGAAGTGAATGGTTAATAGATAATTTCATTTTTAAATGAGTAAGAACTAATTTGTCTGCACACTAGTATTGCTATTGTATAAAAACAGTTAAATGGTTTCAATTATTCCTATGTAACACTAATAATTTTATTCAATATTGATCATGTTGGTAGAAAGTGATGAGGTTATGAGTCTTGCTATTTAACGCTAATAATTCTTTCGAGACCATTCATTTGCACACAGTCAAATGGTTCTAAGTATTGCTATGTATCATAACCAATTCAATTAAACGTAAGACATACAGTTTAAATGTCAAATAGTTCTATTTGTCACATAGATAGAATACTGCTACCACTCTGGTTTGGTTTGGTTTTATGGGATATCAACCATTGTAGGTTATTTAATGCCAAATCCAGTTTATACATAGATATATATGATTTATAAACATAAGTCAAAGTTAAATGGTTCCAAGTATTGCATTGTATCACTATCAATTCAATTAAATATCAGTCATTTGTTTACACAGTTAAATGATCAAACCGTTCTATTTCAAACAATTCAATTTAGCATAAGTCATTTGTTTGCATACAGCCTAAATGTCAAACAGTTCTATTTGACACATAGATAGGACCCTACCACTCTGAGTCAAAGTGGACCTGGGAACAATGGCAATGAAAGAGTACTCCACATTCCCCAAAGCTCCAGGACTGGAGCCTCACCATCAGATGGTTTAGTATCAAATCTAGGACACTCATGTGAGGGGTGTCTTGTTCCTCTGCAGTGATGCAGTTGGCATATTCTACAACCTCAGTTAACAGGGCAATAAAAGTCATTAGAAAACAATTATAGCTTCAAGTAATTATTCTTAATGAAAATAAAATACAGTTATATGGTATCAAATATTCTTATCTAATACAAATAATTTTAGAACAGATCTATTTGACCCTTAGGACACTAACAGGTACTGGGAATAATGGCAATGTAGAGGTACTTTATACTTCCCAGAGCTGGAGCTTTACCATCAGATGCAGTTTATACCTGGGATAACCTCTTTTCTTGAAGTGGGGGATACAGTTAGCAAATTCTTAGCCCCAATGACAAACAATTATATTTCTAATGTTATGCAAAAGAGAACATAGAGAACTTTTCCATTAAACTAATACAACATACTCGTGTTCATTTTATAGAAAAATCTCAAAAAGAAGAATGTATCATATACATGCATGTGTAAGGGGACAATAAATATTTAGCTTCCTTAGATTTGGTGGATGTGTGAATTAGACATAGGACAATCCTATTATATACATTGACCTCTTTCGATTCCTGCTTATTGAACAAATAAGATATACCTTGTTATCTCTGTTCATTGAAAAGAAGAGACTATCTCCAACCCTGGTGACTGTCTTGCCTCAGCATTAAAATGTAAGCCCACATGCCTATAAAGAACTCTTAGAATAATGTGCACATTTCATCAATTGTGATATGTTTGTATATTCTTATATGTTTACTATGTATGTATATTCTTATATGTGCAAATGAGCTTGTCTTTTCTTTCATTTATATAGTGTTAGTGTATAATTGGATATACTAATACTAATATTGGACCTTGGTAAGTGAGGATGTGACTAAATATCCTTCCTAGCACCAAATACGAGCATCTTATAGGTTGAAAAATATGATTGCTTTTTCTATGTATGTATTCTGAAAGGATGCAGACTTTTCAAATTAGTATCCAGAAGATACAAATTTTTTGCTATCAATAAGGCCAATGTCATAACTTGTCATACACCTGCATAAATCCCCATCCATGAGTGATAGAGACATCTCATAACCTCATGGGGGGGCATCACTCATGTACCATGTCTTGGACAAAAATAGTCTAGCAGAGCTCATCTCTCTTCAGGCATGGTTTGAATTCAAAATTTTCCTTATCCAACATCAGTTGCTATATAAAAGTTAAAGAGCTCAGTCTGCCCTACTATTTACCCATAGCTAGAGGGAGAATAGTTGGATTCATACATTTCCCAAGAGTATCAGCACTATAAGAAATGCAAGCCACCTTGTTCAGGATTTTAACTCAAATAGCCTAGTTCACTTCCAAGGCAATAACTATTATACCATGAGCACCTCCTATTATCACAATCATTATGATAGAATTTTTCTTAAAATTATTTTTTATCCTTGTATCTTTTATATCATTATTATTATTATTATTATTATTATTATTATAATGATCCAATTTTTGTAGGTTTGCATGATAGTGTAACACAGCAAAAATGGCACACTGAAGTGAAATTTTTCTTGTCACAATAGCATTGAAATGTTCTTGAGAATAAAGCAATTTTCAGTCAATTTGCAACTTAATAGTAGTGGCAGAGTGGGTTGCATTTGTGATTAGCTGATCATTATAATTTTTCAAGAGAAATAACTATCACATGCCAAGTATAGAGTACTTTCCTTCAATTATTTAAGTCTACTTCCTATGAAGATAACCACTTTGCTACAAGTACCTCCATCAGAGACCATGGAGATAAAGAGACAATTGAGGTAGAAGGCCATTTCTCCAGACTAGAATGTCCAGTGGCTCGTCAATCTGCTGCATGGTCAACAAGGACACTGTGGTCAATAAGTGAAGCTTTGTGATGTTAACTTGTTACCACATGTTGAGCTATTGAGAATTGCTGTTTTAGAGCAGAAACAAGTACTTACACTTTCTATAAAAACAGAAAAAAAAGAAGAGTAACAACTTACACCAACATAAAGATAAAATATTCAAGTGGTTATGCACTTGATACTACACATTAAAGAAACTTGCAAATAACATGAAGGATCAATACAAGTGAAATGGCTCAGTAGTCAGAACAGTGAACTGGAGGACACGGCGCATATCTTCTACATTATAATTCTGCTCATCCGTCTGTCCATTCTAATGTTACACTCATCTACATACTCTCCTAACAGACAAGTGGGATATTATTCTTCCTTCCCATGAGACAAAACAAGATACTCTTCTACATCTCCTCCCTGCAACTAAGTGGGATATTATTCCACCCACCCTCTCAATCAATTGGGATATTCTTAAACTGAGAAGCTTACCTTCTTTTTCAGCCTAACCTTGCCTATAAATAAGCTTTCCCCAACTAGAAATTATACAAAATCATTCATTACCCAAGTATATACAGCAGCTATTATTACTAGCAGGATACATAGAAAATCCACTGAGAGGGGAAAAAAATTGCAATTCTATTACATAGAAATCCTATTGCTGCCTTTGCAATAAATAATAGGAAATTATACATAAACTATCTATATAATATAAATACACATTATTTGTTAGTATCTAAATCCTACCCAAACTGCAAGATCAATATATAGCTGCATATTCTATTTTGTGGATAACAGTATTGCTAGTACAGAGGAATCTTTGGAGCTCTTTTTCAGCTTTCAACTGTATGTTGATGGAACTTATCAGATTTTCGGCAAACCAATATACATTAATTTATGTTTACTCTGCTACTTAGATGAAGAATAGATGAAGTTAGAATAGGGCATTTCCACTGGAGATGGGGAAAAAAAAAAAAAAAAGCTCCTCTTAATTTTTTCTTGTTCCATGGAATTTCCATGAGTCCTGCTAGTGAAGGATCAATATAATTTAAATGGCTCAGTATTGGTTCTTTGTGTAATGGCGTATCAATCTTCATGCAAATGGCTCAATAGTCAGAACAGTGAACTGGGGACCATAAAGCATATAAAACCTATTAGCCACAACTAATTGATAACAAGAATGTTTCTAGTGATATACAGGGTAATATGTTAGTCTTGTAATTCTGAATTTGATCATTGCCGAGTGTTCTAGAAAATGTAACATTTTGCCAAAAAACTAACCAATCACAGCCTTAAAAAAAAAAAAAAAAAAGAAAAAAAGTCAGTCCTATAATGAAGAGAAGCATTAAAGAATCAGAGTTCAAGTCTCTTATATCCACTTGATACAGAAGCATCTAATATCACAACTGCAGAACAAACAGGACACAAAGTCTACACTTCTATCTTGGTTCATAAATATCTAATATCATAACCTCAGTCATTCAATAGAGCAAATGACTAACAATAGAAATATTAACAGTTCCAAACATAGCGTGTTTAAAAGCAAAACTATCATTCAACTTTAATGATAGGCTAATTCCCAAAGTGCTCATTCTTTACTCATCAAAGTCCTAATCTGTATATATAAAAGCTAGTGTCCTTTGCTTTACATATAGAACATAGCTAGCAAGCTCACAGAAAAATTAAAAGGCAACACAAAATGAATAATGATACATGTCGTGGAAATTAACATCTCATTGTATGGAAATGGTTTGCTAGCACCCTGAGCTCCGGGGTTTGAAAAATGGCTGAAAATGTATTATGTTGTAATCTGTTATTTAACCGATTTACTGGCTGATATATCACAGGTTACAGTATGGTACAGACAATTTGAAATACAGGGTGTTTAAAAAAGAAAAAAGTTAACACCTTTATGGAATCTCCTACAAGTAATAAAAAAAATTTAAAAAAAACAAAAACTCTGAACATTTCTATGAGAGTATCTTCATTAGAAAAACAGAACTGATATTACAGAGACCACCTAGGGGAAGAATTTGATAATCTGTTGACATGGTTGGTGAACAGGTAGAGACTTTAAAATCAAATCATAAAAAGGAGTTCTCATAGAAAAAGGGAATTAAAACATTGTATACTTGACAAAAATAAATAAATAAGTAAAATTATATATAAAATGCAACATTTGATTGGCAATTGCGATGTAGAAGTGGAGAATCCGCAGCTGAAATTTTGTCTGCTTGGGTTCTTGTAGTTAGTGGCACAAATTCGGACCGTTTGGGTTCAAAGGATTCATGATGGTTGTCACAAGGGTTAAGTTTTTAAATATTAACCAGATTTCCCTGATAATTTATAAAAATAAATTAAGTAATCCAACTTTTCATTTGCATCCAATAAGTGCACAGATTACAGACCCAATAGAACATGGTTTACATCATTTGAAAGCGCATAGTCACATCTTTCACATTTAACATCGTATGACAAGTAACAGTAATATTTTAAATAACATATTCATAGTGGTTTGAACAAAATCTATGTGAAAATCAACTAAAATCTGTGTACTATGTTAGTGAAGACTATTCTTCTGTTAAACTTTTTCCTCAAGCATCAGTCATTTGGTGGACGTTTTCAGTTCTTAGAGTTATATCAAACATGACCAATTGATTTTTATGGCATGTCAACCAGTCTGGGGCTATTTTATGCCAAGAGGTAAGGGAAACACGTTCATTGTAAGTTTATATTTACATTTTTTGCATAGTTGTTTAAAAAGTTTTTTTCCCCCGCCTTACTAAATACAAAATTTCTTTAAACAGATCAATTTGAACCATAGATGAGAGTAACACAGGTACTACCTGTGAGTAATGGCAATGAAGGCATACACCAGAACTAAAGCCTAATATCATACCCAGGACGACCACTGCCCCTTATTACCTTGTCTTGAAGTTTATTCAATAAAATGAAATTATAACTAAAAGAACAGTTATAATAAAATAATTATAAACACAAGGAAGAAAAATATTAATGAAGCTTAATGAGAAAAAATAAAAAGTCAACATACATAAGTAATTATAAATTGCAGTGAATCTGTCAACCTTTTAAGCCTGAAAAAAATTTCTACAAAATTAGGGGCTAACTTACATTGCAGGGTTAAAATCCAAATCTTTAGCTCAGAGTGGTCAACCAGTGGTAAAAGGTATGGATTTTAGACCAGTTATATAAGTCAAAGCTTAGTTTTGTAGAAATTTTTTCACACTTAAAGGTTGACTAACAGTATGGTATATTCATAATTAGAAGAGTAATTAAGGTATAACAAAAAGAAATTTTAGTTGATTGATTTTAATGGCATATCAACATGTTTAGGCTTATTTTATGCAAAGAAGTTAGGGAATCTCAAACATTGTACATTTATACTTACACATTTTGTGTAATTAAGAGTTTTTTTTGCACACAATTATAAGTATTCACATCTAATACAAATAATTTGCATATTTCAAATATTCTGATATAATACTAATTTATATATGATTATATGGTTTTAAGTAATTATTTCCATTTAATAATAATCACTTTGCATGCAGTCGTAGGAGTTCAAGTAACTAATGATAATCCTTAGTAAACAATTATAACTTCAAGTCACTATTATTAATACAAATAATTTAGAGTTATATGGTATCAAGCATTCCCTCTATTTAACCCATAGATGGGACTCTAACAGGTACTACTACCACATCAAGTCAGAGTGAACCTGGGACTAATGACAATGAAGGAGCACTACACACTTCCAAGATTTCTAGAACTGGTGGCTCATGATTGGATGCAGTTTAGTGTGATACCCAGAACACTTTTTAGGGAGGGTGATGGTTGGTTGTGTTTTATAGCATATCAAACCTCGTAGGTTGTTCAATGCCAAATCCTGTTTAAATATAATTTTCAATATACAAATAGCTTGTAGATAACATCTTTAAATGAGCCAGAGCTTATTTGTTTGCACACAGTTAAATGGTTTCAAGTATTGCTATCTAACACTAATAATTCTATTTAATATTAATCCCTAGTAAAAGATTGAACAGATCAATTTGACTCATAGATGAGACCCTAATAGCTACTACCACCTCGGGTGGTATATATCGGGTCCGAGAAGACCTGGGAGTAATGGCAATGAAAGGGTACACCACATTCCCTAAAGCTCTAAGACTGGAGCTTTATGATCAAATAACTTAGTGTCATATTCAGGACACATGTTGGGGAGGAGGGAATTTTAACCCTCTGGAGAGATGCAGTTGGCATATCCGACAGCCCCGGCAGAATAGGCTGTGGGGAAAGCTAGGTCTTACCCCTCTGAGAGGAACAAAGCATATTCTAAGCCTTACTGATAGAGCAAAGAAATTTTAAATTTATTCAAAATTTAGCATGGAGAACTTTAAGTGAATTATTTCTACTTAAAGTTTATAAAATGTTAGGTCTTGCCTTGAAATCAAGACAATAGTATATTTCTCACTCGGGTCAACAATTAACATTAGAGACAAGGTAAAACTAAATAGTCATATTGCTTGTGTTAGTTTCTCTAAAGTATTATTAATAATTTACTCCCCAGAAAAACTAGTAACACTTTAATAGTTGAACACCATCAGGAAGTTGTACTGGGACTAATGTGATGAAGGCCAATATATGATTACATCTAATTATATAACATGGATTATTTTGTGTTTATGAAGTTCTCTAATAAACAAGTTATCGTTCACAAACCCAACACTTTGGTCAATAATTTAGGAGGATGGAAAATAGTACAAGTTAATAATTAGAAGTACAAAGAAGATAATAATGTAGCTTAATGAGAAAAACAAAATATATCTATGTACATAAGCAATTATATTCATAAATTGGAGTGTAAATCCTAATAAACACAGTTTTATATATATATATATATATATATATATATATATATACACACACATTCTAAGATTAATTTATTTTTAATGGCATGTCAACTCTTCCGGGATTATCTTATGCCTACAGGTTAAGGAATTAAATTATATGTTCATATCTATATATTTCTTATTTTTTAAGAGTATATTGCACATGGTTAAGATATTCCTATCAAATATAAATAATTTTCAAACAGATCTAATTTGATCCATAGATGGGACTCTAACAAGGACTACCAATCCAAGTCAAATTGAACCCGAGATTAATGGCAATGAAGAAGTACTCCACAGTCCCCAGTTCAGGAGCCTCACCATCAGATGCAGTTTAATGCCAAATCCAGCCCCCACTCATTTTAGGAGAGGCAGGTCTTACTATGCAGAAGATACTGTCAGCATATTCTAAACCCCACCAACAATGGGGAGAATGCTAGCCTTTGTCTTAATTCAAAATCTGACAATTAGTGGAAGCAAACTGGCAACCAATGTTTTAACCAAGCTATACTCTTGTCTTCTAATCTAAGGTACAAGAGGAGCCACCTAATTTACATTTATGCCCCATCAATGGGGCTTAGAATATGCTAACTAATCTCTGAAGAGAAGATTCCTCTCACCCAAAAACAAAGGTGTCTTAGGTATGACATTAAACTATATCTGATTTTGAGTGTCTAGTTCTGAAGCTCTAGAGAGTGTAGAGTTACACATTCCTTACCAATACTCCCAGGCCCACACCGACCCAGAGCAGTAGTAACTTAAAGTCACATCTATAGGTTAAATACATCCATTTAAGAACTATTTGTATCAGCTAGGAATACTTGATATCATAAATGTAAATTATTTGTATTAAGAATAATTATTGAAGCTATTATTGTTTTCTAAGGAGTGTTATTATTAATTACTTAAAATTACATAACTATGTGCAAACAAATGACTATTGTTGAATAGAAATAATGGCTTGAAACCATATAATTATTAGTATTAGATAGGAATAATTGTAATCATACAGCTCTGCAAATTATTTGCATTAGATAATACTTGATATAGCTGAAAACCGTAGTCAAGGGCAACCAGAAGGCTCTCTTTTCAATAGCTACTACACCAAGATGTAGGAGATGGCACTACTCCTTTCCCAGAATTGCTCCACTTTACCCTTGATACATACCTTATATTGCTGAGTGTTAAGCAAGGAGGTATCAAGTACCATTTTTAAAGTCTTTGGTATGACGCGACCTGGGATTGAACCCAGGTCTCCCGGACAATTGGCAAACACTCTACCCACTAGGCCAATGATACTTGATATAACTGCATGCAAAAAACTAAGAAACTACAAAAAATGTACAATAATGACAATTCCCTAACCTCTAAGCATAAAATAACCCTAGACAGGTTGATATGCTGTTCAAAATCAATCAACTTATATTTGCAGTACAAGCCTTCCTTTTCACCTTAATACAACTTATCTTGTTACCATATACACCATCTCTACAACATAAATTATAAGGATACATACATGACTTTAGGTATAATGATTTTATTTCTGAATTAAGATTTGGATAGATGAAACTATTGAAAATACTTCATTGGCAAGACTATCAAAAGAAGCACTCAGTGCTTGATTAATAACAAATGATACTTTGGCAAAAAGAACCACAATTAAATTCATTATAGACCTGACAGCATTCAAGGTTGGCATGAATTTGCAGTAAGTTCTGATATTGGGATAAGGGAGGGTCAGTGACAAAGTTTATATGCTGTGAGAGTTGCTGCAAGGCAAAGCTAGAGATAAAGAAGGTTTAGGGTAGGGGGAAAGCAGCAGCATTTGTTTATGAGTTAATGAAATAACACATGGTTCCAGTTTTATTTTTTTGGGTTGTCGCTATGGGAACAATATTTATCAAGCAAACAGAGTATGATTGGACTTCTTTGCGGATTAATTAATTGGCTTCTAAGTAAATGAACTGATGAGTTTATATTTATGTAACTTGGCAGCCATTCAAAATGGTTTGCAACGGTTTGTGAAGGGTAGAATACAGCTGGAAAATGGAAACGCTGCTGCAATGGTAAGTATAAAGTTTGATATTGAATGGTACAAGTGGGAGGGGAATAAACAATGGATCCCTCAATTTAATGAAGAGAAATTTTTTATATGAAAGAAAAAAGTTACTCATTTGTTAACTTACAGAAATAGAGCAGAAATTGTTGCCATAATTGTTACTATAAAAGTATCAACAAATATCAGTGTGTGTATATATATCTTTTTATTTGAATACTTGTGTACTTAATGAACAATATCAATAATGCCATTAAATTCCATTGATTGATTTTAATGGCATGACAACCCATCTAGTGTTATTTTATGCCAAGAGGTTAGGGAATCACATTCATTGTCAGTTTAAATTTACCTTTTTCATGTTTAAGGGTTTTTTTTACATATAGTTATATAATATCAAGTATTCCTATCTACTACAAATTATTTGCACATAGGAATACTTGAAACCATACATCTAATACAGATTCAGTTTAATGGCATACCCAGGACATCCCTTTGTAAGGTGGGGTTCTTATTCATCTGCATGAGATACTGCCAGCATATTTTAAGCCCAGTCAATAGGGCAATTATTCAGCTTAATTTAGTCTGGCAGAAGGTCATGGTGAGCATTAAACTCTACATTATTAAATTGACTTGCTAATCTTCATGCTATACACACCAGATGTTTACATAACCTATTTTATCATGGGTAGATTTTATCAAATAAAAACATTAAAATTTTCACTGATTAATCTATGACATATCCAATATTAAAAGCAAATACAAGCAGCAAGCAGATGCCAACATTTCTATAGTGCATTTAGCATGTGAACAAATAACAATAAAAAAAATTAAGTTGACCATTTAAAGTTTATTTATCTTCAGTTAAAAATTGATACAAAGTACTAATTTCAAAAGTTTACCCAGAAGAAAGCACCACTTCCCAAAGAAAAACAATCATAACAGTTTCACTCTAAGTTAGTATTAATCTCTGTTCAAGAAGATAAAAGGTGGTTCACAGTGCAGCAAATTATTGGAAATCTTCATGGTAACAAGTGTTTAAATGTGAAATTTGATTATTTAAATCACTTAATTTTGTAGGTTTTTTTAACCTAAAATTTGTTTGAGTATATTGGGCACAAAATGAGTAAGAATGTAATTGCCAGTGGTCAGGAATTACTATGTATTACTAACAGAATAAGTTCGTTGGTTTGGTATTTTGTATTAACCCTTTTTGGGTTATTTAAAGTCAAATTGAGTCATCTTTATAAAAGTTTAAAACAATTCAGTTTAGTATGAGTATAGTTTTTTGTTTACACACAGTTAAATTTCAAACAATTCAGTTTAGCATAAGTACAGTTTAGTTCTATCTGACCCATAGATAGGACCCTATCAGAGGCTACCAATCTGGGCCAGAGTGGACCTGGAAGCAATGGCAATGAAGAGGTACCCCACATTCCACAAAGCTCCAGCATTACTGGAGCCTCACCATTAGATTGTTTAGTGTCATACCCAGGACACTTGTTGAGGGATCTTACCCCTCTGCAGAGACACAGTCAGTGTATTCTGCAGCCACAGCCAACTGGGCAACCATCAGATGTATGGTATATCAATGTATGTACTAAATTGTATTTAGCGAATAGTGAACAAAGACATTTTTATTCCAAGTATTTTTTTTTTTACTATTCATCTTGTATATAAAATGATAAAGTTGAATTATCCTTGATTGATTTTAACAAGTCAACCTGTCCAAGGTTATTTTACCCTAAAAGGTTAAAGAATTGCTAACATTGTGCAATCTTATTTACATTTTTGTGTTTCTTAAGGGTTTTTTTTCCTCACAGTAATGATATCAAGTATTCCTATCTAATAAAAATTTTCAGACAGATGTATTCAACCCTAGTCTTACTCCTCAGAAGAAATTATCAAGTTTTATGTTTTGGTTTTAATTCAAATTATATATGTTAATCAAATATTTAATTGGAAATAATAGCTGAGCAAGTTTCTTATCTTTAAAATAAAAAAGAAACAAAAACGGACTCAGATGTGAAAGAAAATGTTTTTTCAATAGGTTGTTACATTGAATAAATAGTAATGTCTCCAACTACCAGTCAATGGAGAAAAAAAAGACATTAAATCATTAAGCTGAATTTAGTCAAATTAAGTAAGTCTATTTCAAATTTTTAAAATCTTGATCCTATTTTCAATGACTGTCATACACATGCAAGATATCAAATTATTCATTTTGTCATTCTATGGACTAGAAAAAAGATGAATTTCTTTTTATCTACCATATAAAATAGACTGTGATAAATGTTCTTATGAATTAAACCCTACGAGATTTAAACTATCAATTCTAATCTATAAAACCCAACATCATATCCAAATGCATTTGGTTCAAATCTAATTCTTTTTACTGTGTGTATCTTGTGTTCTTGCAATACTCATCACTTGTCCAACAACATGGTTTGGTCATGGGGGAGACTACTTATATAGTAGGTCTCGGGTAGAAATAGCCTGGTGGAGTTCATCCTTCCCTAGGTCTACAACTGGTTTGAATGAGAGTTTTCCTTCTAGACTAGTTGTCATGAAGAGCCCAGTTTGCTCTACTATTTACCCATAGCTGGAAAGGAGAATAGTTGAATTCATACTTTTCCTAAGGGTATTAGCGATATGTGAAATGCAAACAGCCTTGTTCAGGGTTTGAACAGAGGTAACCAAGTCCATTTCCTATGGCAATAATCATTGCACCTCCAATTTTTGCAATACTACAACATGACTAAGCTGACTGATTATAAAAATATTGAAGCAAGCAAAAAAATAAATACTTACAGAATGTTATCACCCACAAATTATAAAAAGCACAAGTTATTCTAAAATAGTATTTAAACAATTTTTTTAATAAGAGGATAAGTAAGTTTAACTTTCTATTCAAATGTTGAAAAAGATTTACAATGTTCATGATAAAATGACAATCATTACACAGCACAGAAATAAGTTGTATATGTTATACATACAAATCCAATAAGCACAGAAAAATTTATTGTATTAAAAAGAATAAATTTTAAAATCTTTTATGAATATGCAAATAAAACAAGAAAAAAAAATCTAGGAAATATAACAGAGGTCAAATTTTATCCAAAAAATAAGAGATTGACAATCTTCCTGTCAAAATGGGACATTGCATTGTAGATCATGGATTTTTCAAACACTACAAAGAGATTATTCATAAATATTTCCCTTTCTGGACAGTTTATTGGCATACAAAGTGCCAGCACTGGAGGCTGTCATCTCAGTAAGTATATGTCTGCATTCATCTAAAAGTGGTCATCTCTGGAATATTGCCAATGACTTCTACCAATGACCAAGTGGGTCTGCACAGATCAGAACACTAACAAATTTTATTTTGAAAAGATACACAGACTATGATAATTGGTACATAGGGTTTTATTGTCTTTAAACATGCACATTATATATATCTGATTAAATAGAGAGTTTATTTCTTACACCACACACACACACACACACACACACTGGATTGACATGTTATTAAAATCAATCTAGACTTATTTCATGTCAAGAAGTTAGAGAATTGTAATCCTATTGAATACAAATCATTTTCAAGCAAACCTATTTGACCCACATATGGGATCCTAACAGGTACTACCACTCCAGATCAGAGTAGACCTGGGAGTAGTGGCAATAAAGGGGTCCTCTCCAGATGTCAAGACTCATCTTCATATGTAGTTTAGTGTCATACCCAGGACCATTTTTTGGGGGATGGGTTTCTTATCCCTCAGCAAAGACAGCATATTCTAAGCCCTACCAACAGGCTAATATTTATCAAGATCAAAACCTTATGACCATGGTATAGGCTATCATAATTTACACCTTTATATAACTACCACTTTAGATCATTCACACTAGCTTGATCCATGGAAATTCCATAGGCTGCTGCTGCTATAATAATAATAATAGCAGCAGCAGCAAAAAATTTGCTTCTATTTATATTTAAAAATTGTTAAATTAATAACAAAAATAATGATATAACCTTATAATAGTCTGGTAGTTACATTAAAAAAAATCTATTTTCATATATACTGACAATTTAAATCCTCTTTATTCACCTTCTTCCACAACTACATTTCTCCCCACCTCTATCCTCCCTTTCCCTCCCCTTTTCTCCACCCTCTACATATTTAAGACATCTTTCTTCTTAACATCTTAGATTTTAATAAAACAAGCATATTAGTATATAGAATTATATACATGCACATGAAGCAAGAGTGTCATCCAGTAAGCAAGTCTTACAAGCAGTTGCTAAATCTAAAAGCTTCATTATTGTTGACATGTGCCAGTTTAAGCTAATGTGCTGACTAAAATAAACCACTTAAATAAAAAAAAATAAAAAATAAAAAAAAAAACCTTAAAAGAATAACTTTGTTGTATACAGTGAAATCTCCCTAGTTCCTGTCAAGTACTACATATACATCTGAATATCACATCTTTGTATTAGTCATTTACTCAAGGCCAGAATTATAGGGCTCCCAGTGGAGAAAAAAAAATAAATAAATAAAAATAAAAATAATCAAACAATGGTCTGATAGCCAAGCTCATTAACCATAATACCATTTGAAACACTCATCTTTGTACAAGCACATACCCAATACTTACCAAATGTGCATTTAAGGCGTGTTTGATAGTTGATTGCATTTTTTAGCCGATTGTAAAAGAAAAAAAATTTTTTGTCTGTTGCATGCTGTGTAATGTTGGTCATTTTATCAAATATCGTCAATGAATATTGTCAGTTTTTCTCTATTTGAGTAGAAAGTTAAACTTTTTTTTCTTTTTTTAGCCTATTGTAAAAAAAAAAAAAATTTTTTTAGATATTTACATAAAATATATATTGTGCTTTTTATGATCTATGGGTGATTACATTCTTTAGGTATCACATTATACAAATAATAATTGTTTTAGTTTGAAATCACTTTATCATGTCTTATATTTGTGGTATTGAGTGTCACTCTGGTCTTCACCAATGCTAGGTATCAACATCAAACTCACTTCAAAGCTAAAATGTCAAATGTTGACTTTTTCCAATTAGAGGCAAACCTTCATCAGTAGAAATAATAGAGCCTCCTAATCTTCCAACTTCCAATTTGGCTTGGTCTTAGATGACTAGAGTTAGCTTAAATATCTACACTAAAATCTGCATTTTATATTAAAGTTTTACAAATAATTGTATTTAGCTTTGCCTCTCATCTCACAAACCATCCAAGTAAGACAAACAAGATACGCTTGACACTGCTGGAGAAGTAAAGGTTAGCGATGTTCTACTTATGGACTCCCACAGGCACACCAGCATTGGCTGATCAGCAAGGACTTAGATTCATCAGTTCTGCATGGACACTGGATGCAGTCTAGAGAACCTACTGAGAACAACGGCTGACAGAGATGGATGGTGAGAGAGTCAAGGAGGTCTATTCAATCATCACGATGATTTGATTGATTACTAGCTGAAGTACCCATCTACACTGGGTAAGAAATCAAGACTGTTAGCTGCACTATGTCTGCAATCAGACAGACAAATATCAAAAACTCTTCTACTTATTTCATTTTTTCTAAATAATGTCTATTATGCAATCTTTGTTATCAATTAAAAATATACATGGAACAGTTATAAACAGCAATTGTTAATATAAAGGATAAATCTACATAAAGCAAAAGATTTACCAGTTATATTTTTTATATTTCATAAAATATTGATTGATGAAATATTTTGTAAAATTTTGAGAAATACTTTGTTTTAATTGAGAGATACTGGAGAGATTTATCTAAACATTTTTATTTTTCATTCAGATAGTTGGACCTAACTAAGAAATAATTTTGCAACCCAGTTTTAATAAATACCTGTAAACCTAATTAATGATGTTTAATTAAATGTGAATAATTATTTTAGCAATATAATTCATTTTTCTTAAAAAATTTGAATTCTCTGCTAATTAGATGTCTTGCAGCAACATGGTTTCTTATTGATTGTTGAATACCTCTATAAGAGCCCCTCTTCCCCCCCCCCGTGAGGAACAAAAAAAAATTTGCATATAGAGTGGACAAACTCTAATTTATTAATATAGATATTGCATATTTATACTAGTCTACTCAGTTATCTATAAAATACTATTGTCTACACATTAAGATTCTACATACTCAATATGTATGTATATATTCCTGCAAAGAAAAAAAAAAAAAAGACCCTATGACAACACTAACTGGTTCATTACTGTTCAACAATCAACCTTTACCTCCTTGTCTGTTGGCTGCAGTACAAAATCCTTGAATAGAAAGTCAATTTTGCCTGGAAGCAAGTGGGGGATAATGTTAGCTAGTGGGGGTAGCATTTGGGTTATGAGCCGGAGAGGAATAGAATTAGAATGAACAGATAAAAAAAACTCAGTCGGATGGTTGCTTGTATATAAAATACCAACTCTTAAAAAGAAATAAATTCCAATGTTTTTTTTCATAAATTTGTTTGGTTTTGCCTTTTGTTTGATAGCATATCAATCTTCATGGGTTATTTAATACCAAAGCCATCCTTGTAGAAGAACAATAGTGTTAGTATTTAGTCAATAGCCGGATGAGGTGGTTCATGCCTATTTCAAGGGTATTGGTCCAAAAGTGAATATAATAATGTGACTGGAGTTAGAACTTGCTTACTACAATGTCAAAGACCAGCACGTTAGCCACTAAGCCATGAGTACTCCCTTATCAAAAATTTGTAACAGCACTAAAAGGGTATGCATAGTATCACACTGAGTACTTCACTATGGTGTACATATTTACCCAACTCCTTCACTACAGGCAAGATGTGACACAAGGTCAATTTTTAAGTAGAGAACAACAGTTTGAATTCAGACTTTTCTTTTTAGGAACTCAGTCTGCCCTACTATTTTACTCATAGCTGGAGAGAGAACACATGGATTCATGCCTTTCTCAAGGGCATCAGTGTGAAGTGAAATGCAGTCTGCCAGAATTTGAATTAAAGTCACCAATTCCATTTCCAGTAAGAACTGTTATACTAAGCATGTCTCGCTATAGTGTAATGCAGTCAGTTCCAAATTAGCAGGTACAATCCCACCCCTGAGAGCAGTGAAAAAAAAAAAGAACTGTAGGGACAGCAAAATGTTATTGTTTTTGTTTTGTAAAATATTTGATAAAATTTAGATTAAAACGAATTAATTAACAAGTAGTTAAACATAAAAGCATGGTTATATTATATTGATTGGCTTTATGGCATATCAACCCTTGTCAGGTTAATAATGCCAAAGTAGTCTTTTTTGCTTCTTGCAAGCAATTATATGGTTTAAACTAACTATTCTTAATACAAATAATTTGCACACAGTTATATAGTTTCAAGTATTCCTGTCTAATATTAATCCTTTTCAAACAGATCTATTTATCCCATAAATGGAATCCTAACAGGTACCACCAGGTCAGTGTGAACCTGGGAGTAATGGTAACAAAAAATGACTGCACTTCCATCTCAGAGTCTTACCACTGGATGCAGTTTAGCATCATACTCAAAATGAAATTTTGCGAGTCAAAGTCTGAATTAATGGTTCAAGTAGGGTTTTTTGTTTTTTTTTTATCTTGGTGTTATAGTTTGGACAAGACATCATCATATAACACCCAAATCAAACAACAGAGGCATGAAGTCTAGACATTTTAATTTCTACAAGGACCAAAGTCTACGTAGACATAATCATAGACAATGTTAGACTAGTTTTAAAATTGCAGTAAACCTAATATCAAGTAAAAAAAATTGGTGTTATAATTGTTAACTAACCAGTCTAAAAAGTTATTGAAGTGAATTGGTTTTAACAGCATGTCAACCTGTCCAGCATTATTTTATGCCTAGAGGTTTAGAATTGCATTCATTGTAAATTTATATTTACAATTTTTGTGTACTTTAAAGGTTTTTACACACAGTTATGATTTGATTAGAGGAAAAAATCAAGACCATCCAGATCACAGCACTATGAAGATCAGTTATAATACTTAGAAGGGTCCTGAAAACTTTATGTCATTCAGACTCCATTGAAAAACCACCAGTTAAAACTGGTCAGGTTGGTTGGGTTTTATGGCAGATCAATTCTTGTAGGTTATTTAATGCCAAATCCTGATTATACATACATTAAATATATGATTTGTAAACAAATAACATTTTAAACAAGCTAAAGTTCATTTGTTTGCACACAGTTAAATGGTTTCAAGTATTACTATATAACATTAACAATTTAATTCAACATTAGTCATTTCTTTGCACACAGTTAAAACGGTTATACATGATTTCTAAATGAATATTTTGCAGGTAATTTTATTCTTAAATGATTTGGTTGGTTGGTTTATTGGGTTTTATGGCATATCAACCTTTGTAGGTTATTTAATACCAAATCCATTTTTATGTAAATAATCTGTTCTATTTCAAACAATTCAGTTTAGCATGAGTACACAGTTTAATTGTCAAAAACATTTATTTCAAACTATTCAAGCAGTTATATATAACAATTCAGTTAAGTGTAAATACAGTTTTAATGTCGAAAAACAGTTCTATTTCAAATAATTCAGTTTATCATAAGCACACAGTTTAAATGTAAGTACGGTTTAATTGTCAAAAACATTTCTAATTCAAGCTATTCAGTTTGCTCAAACAATTCAGTTTAGCATAAGTATGGCGTTAGTTCTATTTAACCCATAGATAGGACCCTATCAGGTGCTACCACTCCGGGCCAGAGTGGACCTGGGAGCGATGGCAATGAAGGGGTACTCCGCATTCCCCAAAGCTCCAGCACTGCTGGAACTTACCATCAGATTGTTTAGTGTCATATCCAGGACACTTGTGGTGGGGGGTCTTACCCCTCTGAAGAGGTGCAGTCAGTCTATTCTACAACCCCAGCTGACTGGGCAATATTCTTAAATGAGTTAGAGCAAATTTGTTTGCACACAACTTAATGGTTTCAAGTATTTCTTATCAACACTAATAATTCTATTTAATATTAATCATTTGTTTGCATACAGTGAAATGGTTTCAAGTATTACTAACACTAATGGTTTTATCTGCACACAGTTAAATGGTTTCAAATATTGCTATGCAACATAACTCATTCATTTGCACAGTTAAATGGTTTCAAGTATTGCTATGTAACACAAACAATTCAATTTAACATCAGTCATTTGCTTGCACACAGTGAAATGGTTAAACAGTTTTATTTGACCCATAGATTGAACCCCAACAAGTACTACCATTTTGAGTCAGAGTAGACCTGGGAGTAATAGAAATGAGGGGGGACTCCACCTTCCTCAAAACTCCAGAATTGGAGCCTCACTATCAGATAGTTTAGTGTCATATCCAGGACACCCATTGGGGTGGGAGTCTTACCCCTCCACAGAGATACAGTCAGAGTATTCTACAGTCTCAGCCAACTGAGCTTGTTAAAACTCGTGTGAAAAACTCACAAGGAGAAAAATAAGTATTTATATAAACATTCATAAAGATGATTAAGCATTGTTCCACAAAATACTTTATATTTCATCTTGCCCTATGTTCCAGAAACTCTACAATGCTTCAAAGCTATTGTTTACACATGATAAAAAGGACAATTATTTTATGTGGCTTTTCAAGTAGACATTGTTAAAAACTTATTTGAAATATACCATAAATGTGAAAAACTCATTGAAACAAATACAGTAAGAGCTAAAAAATGCTAACATAAGATTAAAGCAGAAACCTATTAAAACAAATTATATAGGATGAAAAGAAAATGTTAAAAAGAATGGAATCAGAAAAATGAGGGAGGGGTAATGGAGAAAATGAAAAGGGGACAGAGGCAAAGAGGTATGGTAGGAAATGCCAAAAAAACTGTTGGGCAAGATTATTGGTGGAAATGAATCATACAGATCCAGTATGTGAGGGAGTGAGTGAGAGAGATTGAAAGGGTGAATGAGAAAGAAAATGTTATGAGAGAGAGAGAGAGAGAGAGAGAGAGAGAGAGAGAGAGAGAGAGAGAGCTAAAATGCCAAGGTACAATAGCAAAAGGCCATTAACAGGATTGGTAAGGGACAGAGAGAAACCTTTAGAAAAGCTAAAAGCTCACACACAATATAAAAGATACATTAAAAACAGGGCAAGCCAAAACATTTATAAAGAACAGAGTTGGGTAGGTAAATGAGTTATCTCTGAGAAGAAGTGTAGGCCATCATAAGTTTTGATGAAGAGATTCATTTGAAACGATGAACTGAGGGAAATCAAAAGTTTAGGATAACTTTTCATGTTTAGAGAAATATCTAAAAAACTTAATTCCTCTTTAATTGAAGAGTATAAATGATTTTGTACAAAATATTCTTGTACACATCAAGGAAAATCAAGTCTGAATTGTGAAGACAAGCATGTTTGTAATTTGGTAAAAACACAGTAAGTGATGTGAGATTCTTCAGTGGCTCAATAACCTGGGTTAGTAGTGAGAGTCCAACTCCTGTAGTGTGTCTTGTATAGGAATAGCTTGGTAGGGCCCATCCCTCACCTGGTTTACAACTGATCTGAATTCAGTTTTCCTTCTAGACCAGTTGCCATACCAAGGTTAAAGAGCCCAGTCTGCTTCACTACTTACCAAGAGCTGAGGGAGAATAGTTGGGTTCATACCTATTGTTGTATCATCGAGGTGAATGATACAGAGAGAAGAATGAGTGCTTAATATATTTATTCAGCACCAGTATCTGGTGGTAATGGATACATACAAAAACACAGTACAATAAGTTACAAAGAATTAACAAGACAACTTACAAGAAATAGAGGAGGGTCAAAATATTGTATAGCCAAACAAAATAAGATCAGTCAGAATATCAATCAACTTTATATCGACTTAGTAATCAACCATCAAAGTCCTTAATCATAGGCTATTTATGGCTATGAGCCAGTCCACCTGGTAGAGTGCTGAAGGGGTGCTAGCTACTCTACAATATCTCCCAAGGGATATAAAATTTCAAAGGGGAGATGTAATAGAGTAGCTAGCATTCCTTCAGTACTCTACAACACCTATCCTAAGGGTATTAGCATTATGTTTTGTTTAGTTTCATGGTATGTCAATCATTGTAGGTTATTTAATGCCAAATCTGGTATATTCATATATACTAGGTATATGATTTGTAAACATAAGTCAACAAAGTTAAATAGTTCCAAGTATTGTTATATATCACTAACAATTCAATTAAACATCAGTCATTTGTTTACATACAGTTAAATGATCTAAGTTCTATTTCAAACAATCAATTTAGCATAAGACATTTGTGTGTGCACAGTTTAAATATGAAACAATTCCATTTGACCCATGGATAAGACATTTTCAAGGTGCTACCACTCTGGGCCAGAGTGGACCTGGGAGCGATGGCAATGAAGAGGTACTCAGCATTCCCCAAAGATCTAATATTACAGGAGCCTCACCATTAGATTGTTTAATCTCATATCCAGGATACTCATTGGTAAGGATCTTAACCTTTGACATAGATGCAGTCAGTGTATTCTACATCTCCAACTGAACAGGCTTTAGCATTATGTGAAATGCAAACAGTCTCATTCAGGTTTTGAACTAACAATAACCAGTATGCCATCGACACAGATAAGACACTTTTGAAAAAGTTGAACAGTAATCAAAATTTTCATGTCAGTCAGAAGAAAGTTACAATGAAGATAAACTTCTTTAGTTTGCATTTCATATGTTCAGAGTGAACCCGAGAGTAATGTTTCCTAAACTCTAGCCACACCATCAGATGCAGTTTAGCACCATGCTCAGGACACCTTTTTTTTGGTGGGGAGTCTAACCCCCTCTTCAGAGGATACAGCCAGCATATCCTACGCCCTGGCAACAGAGTGAGAGATTATGAATTCTCTATGTTAACAGTAGAAAAAAAAATCATTCTGAAAAAAGAAAAGTAAGAGCAAGCAAAAGTCATCTTCAATTCAGAAAAAAAGAGATGAAAATGCTGCTCTTAACTTGAGATAAGAAAGAATCTTAACTAAGTCTAAATTTATAAACCATTACATTTAGCAGAAAAACATGAATAATCTAATTCATTATTTCTAATTAATTTTGATAACCTTTTATACCTCAACAATTAAGTTTCTTTTCACTGCTTTACAATTTTTACTTTGGGCAAATGACACAAGTCACTTGATAAATTGTGATATCTAAGAGTTCAATTGCAATAGAAAGATTAAATCAAAGTCTGAAGTTTGCATAAATCAATTTGGTAAAGCTGTTTTAGTGAAGAGAAGATTATTATTGTTATTAGTAACCAGAAATACCAAAGATTGATAGAATTTATTAAAATGCAGAAATGAGAACTCACCTGTGAATGTTCTGGATTTGGAAGCAATAATTTCAGTCTTATTTTTGACTGTCACACACAAATGCATCATAACAATCATGGTAAATATCATTATAATACTTTGAAACAGCAGTGGGAATTCATAGAATTTGCCAAACCTGAAATAGATTAAAAGAAAAGTTGTGAAAAATATGGACAGAGAAACAAGAAAAAGACAACATTAATTTCAAATTCAATAGATCTTAATTTGAAAGGAGTTTTAATATCAGCACATTCATATTTGCTTTGTATAGGACCAAATAAAATTCAATAAGAAGTGAAATTTAAAAAAATTTAAACGGTAAAGAGGAACATTTTTATTTATAGAATTTAAACAACCCTAAAAAAAAAAAAAAAAAAAAAAAAAAAAAAAAAAAAAAATAATTCCATTTGACTGAAAAGAATAAATGATTTTGCATAAAATATTCTTGTACACATCAAGGAAAGTTAAGTCTTGATTGTAAAGACAAATGTATTTACAATTTATTAAACATAGTAAGGATGAAAAATACATGTGAGAAACTTATGGAAAAGTCAAACAGTAATCAAACAAGCACTTTAGTCAGTCACAAGAAAGTCAGAAAGAAAATTAACTTGTCCATATTTCATGTTATGAAGAATTGTCATTTTTACACTTAAGGAAAGCTAATACTTTCGAGGTTATGAATTATCTGAAATAGAAAATAATTGACAATGTCTTCAATTAAAATAAAACAAACTGATATATAGGAGAGAATTAGTGAGAAGGATAAATTAACAAAAGTTATCAGAATATGGCTTTATTTACATGAGTTATATAATGTAGCCATCTTGTAAACCAGTGATATGAAACCCAACACAAAGATTATTATTACTGGAGTGAGTGATACTCACTGGGCACCCAACACTTGTTGTTCTGTACCAGACTAATTAAAGATTCATTAAACAGAAAACTTCAAGTTTTCAGCCATTGTCCCAAAGCCATCTAAAACAACTCAACCCACATTGTATTTGTTGTTACATGGTTTTAATATATATCAACCCATCAAGGATTATTTTATGCTTAGAGATTAGGGAATCACATTCATTGCATATTTATATTTTCTTAATTTCAGGTTTGATATGATTGAAAGCAGAACATTATATACCTTAGTAGCCATAGAAGTAAGAGTTATGCTTCTGTAGTTGTTGGTGATTTCAAGGCAACCTTTTTAAGGGAGGGGAAGGATGCAGCTTTTTGTCAATCCCTCTATTGTTTTTTGTTTAGTTACAAAACTGAAGTTAGTAATCAATTTCTTTGTTTTCCATACTTCTGGATGTATTTTGTCAAGGCCAGCAGCTTTTCTGCTTTTACTTTTTCTCACTACTATGTTAAGTTCTTCCCCTGTAAACTATCCTAGTTGGATGTCTATTTGGCTATTAATAATTTTGGGGATAGGTTTATCAGTGACTTTAGGGGAGTTTCCAAGCAGATTCTTGAAATGTTATTTTCACATTTGCATTTATTCTTCTGGGCTAGCAGCTTTTAGTTTTACTCTTGAGGTGTTCTTTCTTCTGTTCACTTCATTTAGTGTCTACCATGCTATTCATAATTGCCTACCTTCTACAGAGCTTCTTTTTCTATTGATTTAGCCTTGAATGTATTCTTTCTGGAATGTGTTAGTTCTCTCTGAGCTTTCTTAAGTTTCTGCACATTGGCATTTGTTGGGTTTCTTTTATTAAGTAAGGATGCTATTTTAATGTTACCTCATTTTTTCCTAACTACTAGTGACTCCCATGAAACTCTACACTCAGCTCTTGGTTTGGTTGGTATGCATTCTGCTGCTGCTTCCATATGAGCAGTGACAAAATTTTCATATTTGTCAATTGGACAGGAATATCAGATTCTAACAATCTGTAGAATTATCAAAAGAGTTTGTACTAAAAATCTTGAGGCAACACTATTGTTTGTAGATTCCTCCAAAATATTTGATTCCATACATACATAGAAGATGGAACGAATACTTCTAGCATATGGCTTCCCCAAAGAACCTGTAACCACTATAATAATATAAAAACATGAAAAGAATGGTTTGCTCACCTGATGGGAGCACAAACTTCTTTGACATTATTGCTGGAATTTTGCAAGGAGACACATTAACACCATATTTGTTTATTATCTGGCTAGACTACATACTTAGAACATCAATAGATGTAATAAAAGAAAATGACTTTAGGCTAAAAAAAATAAAAAATAAAAAAAATAAAAAAAATAAAAAATAAAAAGTAGATGATATCCTGCAGAAACTATAACAGATGCAGACTATGCAGATGATATAGCACTTCTTGCAAATACACCTTCCCAAACTGAATCCCTGGTGCATAGGCTGGAGCAGGTAGCAGAAGACATTAGCTTCCACATGAATGCAAATAAAACAGAGTACATGCATTTTAAATGAGAAGGAGCCATCTCTACTCTAAAGTGGTAAAAATCTGAAATCAATGTAATTTGGAAGATTTACCAGGAGCAATGGATGATAAAAATGGATGGAAAGAGAGAGAATCAGGAAAATTCATACTGTCAGTACAACTTGATAATGATTTACATTTTAGTGTAATTGTTTAAGAGTTTGCTTTTTTTTTTTTTGCACAGTTACATGATATCCAGTTATGATTTTCAATACAAATAATTTGCACAGAGTTCTATAGTTTCAAGTATTCCTATCTAATACTAATAATTTATATAAAATAATGTGGTTTCAAGTAATTATTTCTATTTTGAAAGGGGGTTGGTTAGTTGATGTCTTATGGCATACCAATCCTTGTGGGTTATTTTATACCAAATCCTGTTAAACACACACACACTGATGTTTCATAATAGTTGAAATAAAGCAGTAGCCTTTCAGATCTTTCTTGTTGATTTTATTCTTTCTCTTTTCAGATTATTGCTGGGAAATAAATTAATATTTTGATGTATTCAAACAAATTTAGTAAAATCATGCCTTGGACAATGAAGTAGATCTTTTGTGTGAAGACATATTACAAAACTAAGTCGTTCAAGCAAGATACAGAAAGTTTAATTTCAACACATTTCCTAACGAGAGTCAGATTTTCAAGTTAATCAAGAACTTTGAAACTCATGATACTTGTGAAGATTGTAGGGTAACAGGTTCCTTACCATCTGGGCCTCCAATAACAACCCGGATACCCAAGAATATCACCAGGGTTCAAGAGTCAGTCAGCCAAAGTCTATCCAGATTTTTGTGATAGAAGAACCTAAAACTTAGAATCTCTGTATCTTTTGCTCACTATGTTCTGATTAAGGATCTCAAACTTTATCCCTACTGGATTCAGATCAAGTACCAACTGACCCAGGCCAATATGGAAAAGAGGGTAGCCAGTGGTTTTCACAAAAGATAGACAATGACAAGGAATTCTTGAATGATGTCTGGTTTTCAGATGAAGTCCACACCCTTTGCATTCAAAAAAGTGCATTACCTGAGTTGCTACATGAACATTTTTCTTTAAAGATGTTCAGGATAATCCAACGATAGTGACAAAAGTAAGTTACATTCCAGTGCTTGAGCAGTTTTGGGAAAGCTCGAGGAACATAAGGACCTTGATGAAGAGGAACAATGGTTCCAGTAGGATGGTGCTCTTCTTCTGAGGAACTACTCAAGTATAACATTTACCAAAGTAACTCTCACAACATTACTGCATTGAAAGTGGGCATCATTGAAAAGATTCAATTGATCACACAGGAAGAATGTGCACATCTAAAACTTTGCCTTTAACTGAATGGCAGACATCAAAAGCACATAGTCTAGAGCTCCTCTAGACATTTTTGATTTATGTTTGTGACTAAACAGTTGCACATCTTAAATATTATTCTTTTCATCTTTCAATAAAAGTAATTTCCATTATTCTATCATTTTGTTTCAAAAATTGTGTAATACCCTGTATCATTTGTAAGCAAATAGTTTGTAGATAACTTTCTTTTTAAATGAGTTGTTAGAGCTCATTTGTTCGCACATAGATAGGAATACTTTAAACTATTTACCTAACATTAAAAATTCTATCAAATATCAATAGCTTTTTTGCATACACTTAAATGATTTCAAGTATTGCTATTTAACACTAGTAATTCTATTTATCAAGTATTGCTATTTAATATAAATAATTTGCATACAATTGTGTTGTTTTAAATAATAATCCTAAATAAATGATAGAAGTTCTAGAGGACCCAAAGAAAACACCCTAACACTACCAATCTAGGTTGGAGTAGTCCTGGGAGTCATGGCAATGGGGAATATAGAGTACCCTTTCAAAGTTCCAGAAAAGGAGCTTCATCATCAGAAGTAGTTTGGAGTCTTACTCCTTTTGCAGAGGTGTATTCAGAATGTTTTACAGCCTAAGTTGACAGGGCAGATTTTGGAAGGGGAAACAAGCAAAAGAGATAAGACAACATTAATTTCTGATTCAACTGAACTTCATTGAAATTTTAACCATTAAAAAAACATAACAAAACAAACAAACCAAAAAACTGAAATATAGAAGCGAATTAGTAAGAGCAAATAAAAAAATCTATTGGTATACAGTCTTATTTACAGGAGTTATATAATATAGCCATCTTGTGAAGCAGTCGTAAGAAGATCAACATAAAGATTATCATTACAGAAATAAGTTATCTTCATTATGTAACCAACACTTGTGACCCTGTATCAGATGGCTCAGTTGGCTGGGGGTTGTAGAATACACTGACTGCTTCTCTGCAGAGGGGTAAGACCACTCCCCAACGAGTGTCTTGGATATGACACTAAACAACCTGATGGTGAGGTTTCAGTAAATCTGGAGCTTTGGGGAATGTGGAGAACCCCTTTATTGCCATCACTCCCAGGTCCACTCTGGCCCGGAGTGGTAACACCTGAGAGGGTTCTATTTATGGGTCAAATAGAACTAAATTGTGTACTTATGCTAAACTGAACTACTTGAAATAGAACTGTTTTGACATTTAACTGTGTGGACAAAAACTATACTTATACTAAACTGAAGTGTTTTAATTAGAACTGTTTGACTAAACTGAATAGCTTGAAATAGAGATGTTTTTGACAAACTGTGTACTTATGCTAAACTGAATTGTTTGAAATAGAACTGATTATTCGTATAAAAATGGATTAGCATTAAATAACCTATAAAGGTTGATATGCCATAAAACCCAAACAACCAATCTATATCTGGCTAAGCTATTATATAGAAAACCTAATTTCAAGTAGTGTACCAAAGTAATTAGGCATGGCAGGACCGTTCATGGCCTATGCATCCTCACCAGCTAAACAACTCAAACCACATTGTGTTTGTTGCAAAGATAGATTAGTTGGCTACAGGTTTTGGTTTTAACAGTATAGATCACTGGTCAGCCACAAAAAAAAAAAAAAAAAGAATAAAATTGTATGGCCATCTTTATTGATAACAATTTCTCTTAATCTAACCATAGAGCAGTGTCTGTGGTAGCTCTTCAGCCTCAGTCAAGCTAACTCTGGTTTCTCAGATTGACTACAGTGTACAATGGAGAAACCCAGCCTTTATGGCTCTGTAAAACCACTCTTGACTTCAAATTGCTCCCTTGAATAAATGGAATCAAGACTTCCAGGAAGGAAAAAAAAACAGATGAGATTAGGAGGGAGATAAGCAAAGAAAACAAGAGGTATGCATTTACCCAACCCCTCCACCAAAAACAGGAGGTGATACAAGGTCAATTTTTAAGCAGAGTAAAGCTGGTTTAAATTCAGAATTTTCTTTCTAGACTGGCTGCCTAACCCAAGTTAAAGAGCTCAGTCTGCACTACTATTTACCCATAACTGAGGTGGGGAGGGAGAACAGATGGATTCATGCCTTTACCAAGGGTATCAGTACAAAGTGAAATGCAAACAGCCTAATCTAAAATAAGAGGTAACTTAGTATAAGAAAAAAGAAAGAAAAAATAGTGACAAAATGGCATGAGAAAATGAAATCAGGCAATCCAAATAAGAAATCACTTGGTAATGTCAAGAGAAAGTAATGCTAAAGATCCACAGCAAGTTTTGACCTATTCCTAAGTTAAAAAGGCAATAATAATGAAAGAAAGCCATACTAAAAGAATAAAAGAAGATCTTGGTAGCTTAAATAGAAAGAAAGCTTCATCTGCTTATGGGCAATAAAGTGCAGAAAGGATGGAAGTAAATTAAGAGTTCAGTGCTAAGACAGTGTTTATTCAGACTGTCAAAGTGACCAACCTTATCACTTATCAGTGTGTGATAAGCTAAGTTTTTATTGCAAATGGTAATGCTATTAGAACATTAATCTTTTGGGACCAAACAACAAGATGGAATCAGTTTGGCATTTCCTCAACATTGGAATTAAAGTCTATTTTCAAAACTCTTGGAAAATAAAGGCCAAAATAAACATTATGCAGTTCTTTCAGATAAACTTCTGACATTATTGCTATACCAATGTGTATTAGCCCAGACATGACATTACAATTCCAGGGGATCTGCCTAGATTTTAGGTACAAGTAAAGACTGAAGAAAAATAAAATTTATATACAAAAATAAACTTTAATTCGGGCTTTTACTTAGAAACTTAAGTTAAATTTCTTGACAAGATGTTGGTGGGGGGAATCAAAGGAGGCTGAATTTGGAAATTCTGGGTTATTCTTAAATTCAAAGACATTTACAGAACCCTACACTCTTCATGCATACACATATATCCACACTTACCTTGATTTAATTTACAATACTACTTGGTTACGTTGATTGTAATATCTATCGATAGTTATTTTATGCCTTGAGGTTAGAGAATTGCATTCATATTTACATTTTTTTGTATAGTTTCTTAAGGTTTTTCTTTTCACACTCAGTGATATTGAATATGAATTTTTGAAACAGATCTATTTGATCCACAGATGTGACTAATAGGTACTACTACTCTGGGTCAGAGTGGGTCTGGGAGTAATGGCAATGAAGGAGTAGTCCACACTCCCCAGATATCAAGAACTAAAGGCTCACCATCAGATGTGCTTTAGGGTCATACCCAGGACACTTTTTTTTTTTTTTTTTTACAGTGGGGGAGGGTCTTTACTTCTTCTTCAGCGGATTTAGTCAATGTATTTTAAGTCTCACTAACTGAGCAGACTATTTTGTTGTAGAGGATACTTTAAAGGTACTGATGAACATAGCTACAACTACCAGAACCTATGGTTGGGTTTTATGGCATATCAACCTTTGTAGGTTACTTAACGCCAAATCCATTTTTATACAAATAATCAGTTCTATTTCAAACAATTCAGTTTAGCATGAGTACACAGTTTAATTGTCAAAAACATTTCTATTTCAAACTATTCAGTTTCTTCAAACAGTTATATATAACAATTCAGTTTAGTGTAAGTACAGTTTCAATGTCAAAACAGTTCAATTTCAAACAATTCAGTTTAGCATAAGTACGCAGTTTAAATGTAAGTACAGTTTAATTGTGAAAAACAATTCTATTTCTAGCTATTCATTTTAGTCAAGCAGTTCTAATTCAGGTTAGTACAAGTACAGATTTTGTTTACAGTTAAATGTCAAAACAGTTCTATGTTAAACAATTCAGTTTAGTGTAAATACAGTTTCAATGTCAAAAAACAGTATTATTTGCAATAATTCAGTTTAGCATAAGCATACAGTATAAATGTAAGTACGGTTTAATTGTCAAAAACAGTTCTAATTCAAGCCATTCAGTTTAATCAAACAATTCAGTTTAGCATAAGTATGCCATTAGTTCTATTTAACCCATAGATAGGATCCTATCAGGTGCTATCACAGTGGGCCAGAGTGGACTTGGGAGCAATGGCAATGAAGGAGTGCTCCGTATTTACCAAAGCCCCAGGATTAATGGGACCTCACCATCAGACTGTTTAGTGTCATATCCAGGACACTTATTGAGGAGGGGTCTTATCCCTCTGCAGAGGTGTGGTCAGTGTATTTTACAGCCCCAGCCAACTGGGCAATACAGAGTTAAATGTCAAACAGTTTTATTTCAGATAATTCAGTTTAGCATAAGTATACATTTTAGATGTCAAAACAGTTCTATTTCAAGCAATTCAGTTTAGCATTAGTACACAGTTTAAATGCAAAAATCAGTATAGTGAAGGAAGCATGGTTTAGTTCTATTTAACCCATAGATAGGAACCTTATCAGGTGCTACCACTCCGGGTCAGAGTGGACCTGGGAGTGATGGCAATAAAGGGGTACTCCGCATTCCCCAAAGCTCCAGCATTACTGGAACCTCACCATCAGATTTTTTAGTGTCATAAATAGGACACTCATTGGAGTGAGGTCTTACCCCTCTGCAGAGAAGCAGTTGGTGTATTCTATAGCCCCAGCCAACTGGGCAACCAGAACCTATGGATTGAGAAAGAGTTAGGAAACTCTGTGCCATCAGTAGGACTTGATTATATACTTAAAATAAATAAAGGGCAGAAATCTTTGTTTAAGATTAAAATTCTTATTTGCCAAATGGATTTAATGGTGATGGAACCAATCAAAATCAAGGTATTTAAAGAGAAAAAAAAACCTTGGATACCAAACAACTCTTCAAGTAAAACAAACCTAATTTTCATTTTATATCAAGATCAAAAAACACCAAGAAGAGCAGCTAAGCCTATCTTAAACTATGGTAATAGGAAGAACACACATACACACAAAAACTCAAGGGGGTGTCTTCGTGGTGTAATGGTTAAAGCGATGGACTGCAGAATCGTAGTAAGCGAGTTCGTACTCCAGTCGCGCTATTACGTTCACTTTCGGGCAAATACACTTGGGAAAGGTATGAACCCCTTTATCCTCCCAGCTATGGGTTAAATAGTACAACTACTGTTCTTCTAGGAGAATAGCTTTGGCATTAAATAACCTACAAAGGTTGATATGCCATTAAACAAATAAACCAAACCAAACCTCTTTTGTAGTTTTGACAGATACATTGATATTTTAAGGTTGTTCTACACATTTAATCATTGCTAAAAAATCTAAAGAAAAAAGAAAAAAAAGAAAAGACCTTCACAAATTCCAATTAAAAGAAAAAAAAAAATGAAAATAAAAATACAGTAACTAATTATGACCCATAGAAAAAATATAGACATTTGAATTATGTCTTTTTTCCATAAAAGAGAAGAAATTAAATGACATTATACAGAGTTTTAAATTATTGATTGATTGAGATAGCATGTCAACCCATTGGAGTTATTTTCTGCCAAGAGATTAAGGGAACTGCGAATATTATCCGTTTATATTTACTTTTTATTAGTCAAACAGTTTTTTGCACAGTTCTATGATATTAAGTATTCCAATCCAATACAAATAAGTTGCTAAAAGATCTATTTGACCCATCAATGAAGGGGTACTAGATACTCCTCAAAGCTCCAGAACTGAATATCTCCCGTTTTTTGGAAGGGAAGAGGTCTTACCCCTCTGCATAAGATACAGTCAGCATATTCTAAGTCCTGCCAACGGGGCAAAAGTTTTTAAAGTTTGTATTGTAGTGAGCTTTAAAATATAGTGTTCTGTTGATTACAGAGATTTTTTTTTTTTACTTAAATGTTTTTTTATTCTTAAAATTCAAGGATGTAGTGACAAAATGAAAGAATTAAAAATATAAAGTACCAGCAATGATTATACAAATATCAAAAAGAAAACAAAAAACAAACAAACTCCAAAACAGTCCACTTTAATATCAAATTAAACAGAAATCAACTTTGGATATTTTAGTTTTATAAGGACTGACAAATTTGCCACTTTTCACAAGGACCTGTAAGTAGCTTGGTCATTTCACAACAAGATCGTTTTGCTCAAACCCTTAGTTGCTTTGGAAAAGGGTTTGCTGCACTCACAACCTCACTACACAGTATTTAAAATATTGTCATGCTTGGTCAGAAAGGATAGATGCTATAATTTTGACTTACCAAGGTTTGTTTGTTTGGTTTGCATCAGCCAGATTTTAACAGTAACTCATTCATCTTGAACCTATCTTACATATTACAAAATAGCAGGACCCATCAAAATTCCATAGGTGGGGGGGGATCAAGAAGATGTATTTAAGCAAGAAAGGATGATTTGCAATTTTATTAATATCAATTGTGCTGGACCATTTCTCCAAAGATGCACATTTTGCATTTTGTTTGAAATTGTGCCATTCTTCAGCATTCTTACTTTCTATTCTAAGTCTATATAAGGAGAGAACTCCCGTGGTGTAGTGGCTAATATGCTGGACTGTAACATTGTATCAAACCAAACTAAGTCTATGTGCTTAAGAGAATATGCAAGTTTGTTTCTCATGCACATGATCTCTCCTTTCTTGTTACCAAAGTCTATCATACTCTAAATATACATAGCATTCCTCTTGTTGCATATCTCTTCTTTCCTGTTGTCTTAGTTTGCTCAAAGACAATATTTCTGTTTCCCCATGTCTTTTCTATTACTACTTCTCACGGTTCCTGCTTGATCCTTATGCTGTATGTGCAGATCCTTTCTCGAACAACTTACAAAAGTCTTATGAAGCTATGAGCTAAGCCAAAAATTCCAAGTGAGGGAAGTATCAAGTAATAACTTATCAGTTCAATTTCAAAATACTGAAGAATTTTACAGTGTTTGATCTGAAGAAGCAACTTCAATATAGAAGAATATCCCAATTGATTGAAGTTGAGAATGAAAGAATATCCCACTTGACTTTGGAGAAAATATGTGAAAGAGTTTAACAAGCAAATGAATGAACCACAAGCAGAAGTATATAGATTCACATCATATATTGCGTAATGCATATTACCTATTATAACCTTTACCTATTACTTACTTTTTAACTGGTATCTTTACTTTTATACATCACCCTTGAATTTTTTTTTAAATTCTGATTTTATTTATCCATTCACTGTGAATGACTGGGCCATTAAGAGAAAAAAAAAACAGTTACAAAACTTCCACTGACAGAATAGGCTGCTTGGCACAGCGGTTAGAGTGTTCGCCAATGGCCCGGGAGACCTAGGTTCAATCCCAGGTCGAGTCATACCAAAGACTTTAAAAATGGAACTTGATACCACCTTGCTTAACACTCAGCATTATAAGGTACGGTTCAAGGGTAAAGTGGAGCAATCCAGGGAATGGAGTAGCGCCCTCCCCTACACCTTGGTGTAGTAGCTATCGAAAAGGGAGCCTTCGGGTCACCCTCGACTATGGTCGCTAACTTTACTTTATATATATATTAGAAGTTGGGTTATATTTTCTTATTTCATGTTAAAAATTAGTATTATTTCTTTTTTCTAGGTAAGTGAGTATTGTAAACCAAGGGTTGGAACTTAGCTCTTGTAGTAATCAGTCTAAACCAACTACCATAATTATTTGTGTATAATATGCACCTCAAATTTGGAAAATGAAATTCTGAAGGAAAAAAAAATCTCATGTATAATATGCACAGGTTTTTTAGAATTTAAAGCACCTAAATTGAAGATTTATTCAACTTTAAATCAGTTTGTACTGACTAAAAATAAGAATTTATATAGTTTACATTGTTTTGAAAGACAAAATTTACACAGTATTTAAGACAAATTGTTCCGATCTGAAAGTTAATTTTCATTAATAGACTTGTCATTTATACCATCTAAACAAATATTGTACATCTGTTCTGTCAATAACATCTTCCCCTTCTTAATTAGTGATATTTTTCCATATTCAATGCATAACAAAGATTCAGTTCTGAAAACTAAGAAATTCAGTCTTCAATTAACTTTTTTAAATCTTTACTACCAGAAAGAAAAAGTGTCAGAGTCATGATAAAGTCAGTAGGTACTAATAAACTAAAACATTTTATATGCAGTTAACACTAATATACAAATGATTATGGTTACATCTTTACTAACACAAGAATTTGCAATGTAATCATTAGAAGTTTTGAAATATTTTTTTAATAAATCTTGCCTGTGATAGTAAAGCTCATTAATAGCCATTTATACGAGTATTAAATCAAATCTGTAGCTAAAATATCACAAACTCAACCCTCAATCTGCTAACACAAGTCAGAATGTGCATTTTCTAAATGAATGGAAAAGTTTTATATATATTAATGAAAAATTGCCGAATGAAGTTGAATCCAGAATTTAAAAAAAAATGCTTTTATCCAAAGAAAAATGCTCAATGAGAAAGATATACTGAAACAAGTTTTAAACTATATTCCAAAACTGAGACTACTCAGGAACTGTTTATGATTGCTTGATTTTAATAGCAAGTCAACCTTCTTAGGGTTATTTTATGCCAGAAATTAAGGAATCATGTTTACTCTATGTTTATATTTTTTATGTAGTTCTTTATTTTTTTTGCACAGTTAGGTGATCAAATATTCCTATCTGAAATGAATAATTTCCACAGTAATTTATAATAATCCTTCTCAATAAGTGATTGAACAGTTCTATTTGATCTATAGATGGGACCCAAACAAGTGCTCCCACACTAAGTCAGAGTGAACCAGGGAGTAATGGCAATGAAAAGGTACTCCATAGCTCTAGGACTGGAACCTCACTATCAGATGCATTTTAGTGTCATACACAGGACACCACTTTTCTTTTTTGATGGGGTGAGGGAGAGTCTTACTCCTCTGCAGGAGATACAGCATACTTTAAGCTCCGCCAACAGGGCAGCAGGTACTGTTTCATAATTGTAGCGAAATATGAGAATCTTCAGAACATGAAAATATATGTCTAAAAGAAAAGTAAATCTTTTGCTAGAATAATCTGAAGACAATGAATACATCTCAAAATCTATCAATAGTAGTAGTAGTAGTTTTTTTTGTTTTTTTTTTTACCTACAATCGTTTTTCTTGCAGAATCAATTTTTATGTAGAAATCTCCAGAATAGCTTTTGCTCAAAAGGTTTCAGGAATAGAAAAAAAGCAGTTAACCAATTGAATCAAAGACCAAGTTTCTAACATTGCTCAGGTACAAACCAGCTGTCAATGCTTTTTAATGTTAGCAATGAAAACTTATAGCAGAGAGAGAGAGAGAGAGAGAGAGAGAGAGAGCTTTTATGCTATGTATAAGTCAGACAAAAATAAATACATGAACAATATTTATCTAGAATATAAAAAGCAGGTGTTTGGAGCTCTAAGATTGACAAATCAGGAAATACAATTAAACAAGTAAAATTTATAGAAGTTCCTCACTGAATTGTTATGATTTAGAAACAGAATAAACAAATAGATATAGCATTTAATGGATTATAAGATGCACCCACCTCCCCAAAAAGTCCTAGAAAATCACACTGGGTCTTATAAAGGTCAAGTGTCAGCTTTGAGTTATTGGTTAGTGAAGTTCTAGTACTGCAGTGGCCCTTGAATTAAACCACAAAAATCACAAATGTAAACAAGGTGTGAATAGATTTGAAAGTTTTAAAAAATTACCTAATAATGGAGAGAGCTATGAATGTTAGACCAAAACCCTTCACCAGACATTTGTAGTTTAATCCAGTTTTTTTTGTCTACCCAAATTGAGATGCATCTTATAAGCAGTCATATATATATACACACACACACAGAAAAGTTTTAAATACAATCTTACCAATTTACAATATTCAAAGAAAAAACACAATCTTATTTTCAAGAACTTTTGAAGAAAATTGCTTCCCTCCTGTCAACTGTCCAATTTACCATATTTGATGACATAAGATGCCACCTACTCCATATTAATATGGAATTGGGCTAGATAGAAGTATTAGCTGTTTACAGCATCTGAGTAAACAGTGTACAAATACCCTATATTTTATATATATATATATATATATAAGTTGAGGAGGGGAAAAAAAAAAAAACAGGAATGGGAGTCTTCTATGCCAAATACATTAACTTGTATTGTAATGCTCTGAGCAAAAAATAAAAAATGTTTTCCATGCTAGTTTTGGCAAATATGTTTCAATGTTGATCATTTAGCCTTGAGCTTTATTTACAATCCACAGAATTTTCACTTCAAAGTCATTTATGGATCTGTCAATAATCAAACCGCTGATCCTAGATAACTCAGTAAAACAAAATTATAGATAATCAGATTAACAAGTCCTGGTTAATTTTCTTAAGGTTTAATTGTTTATATGTCAAATTAACAAAATTAAATATTTATTATCTAAATGCACCTTTTTTCTGAGTTACTTTTGCTAAAAGAAATCTTTGTGACAAAAGAGCCAAGTGGTTTTGAAAAGTGAAGGAGTACTTAAAATTTATGCATCCCATAAATAACTTGGCAGATATAAAGAAAACTTAACAAAGAGAGGTGGGCCCTTTTTATAATCTGTAGCATTTAAGCCATTTTTAGGGATATACTAATAATAATTCAGACTGTTAGTAATAACTGCATTAATTTATAACCATTAAAAATCCTTTCTAATTTGATTTTCAAATCTCTATGACTGATAAAATATGTTCAAACAAATCCAGAGTTAGTTTTTAACTCTGGATTTGTTTGAACATATTTTATCAGTCATTTTAACATCATGTCAACCCATCTGGGGTTATTTTGATGCCTAGAAGTTAGGGAATTTTGTTCATAGTCACGTGGTCTCCCACTGAGAGGAGAGAAATAAGAAATTTCCCCTACCCTTCTGTGTTTGAATTAACAGGCCTCAAAGACTGACCGTTAAAAGGAGGAATAAGGAATGTAGGTCAACTCCTCGGCCTGCCTGTTGAAGGAAGTAACGAATCGAGGTCAAGCTATCTGAACTCTGTAACCCCAAGTTGGTTGGATGGAGAAGGGAACATATAGGTCAGTATAGTAGCCCAAATGAATCGCCTGACAGGGTGAGGAAGAAGAAAGAGGCCAAGTGATTGGCCAGAACCCTAAAGTGGAAGTAGTTCTTTTTTCGTCAGAGGAAATAGGAATAAAGAATTCAGTTTTCAGGACGGAGGTTGCCGTGAGAGGACGGGTGATCTCATGCCAAAACTCCGGGTGAAGCAGAGCCGAGTTTCAGGACAGCAGTTGGCATGACAAGATGTATTGAAACTGTCGCCGAAACTCCGGGGAAAAGCGGAAAGAATCTTGGACAAGAAGATAACCAGTGCCTTCAAGCCAAGCTGTGCAGAATCCTGCTAGCCCATAAAAGAAAAAATACTCTCAGAAGAAACCTGTCGAAAAGCTAAGTAAACCTTAAAACTGTTTTCTCCCTCCACCCTTCCTAAGTATTGCAATAGTATGCTCTCCCTCTCAATTTAAAGAAAGAAGCATATAGAGAATTATATGCATTAAGAAAAGAAGAGAAATGGAATGAAAAGATTCATTTCATAAACTCTAAACATATGAATGGACTTTGCTACCTTTTCAAGGTTCAAGAGAAAAGAAAGAAAAGAAAACAAAAGAGAGACATTTGTATTTGGTATTGTCTGCTGGTAATATAGACGGCGCCTTAATTATTTGCTTGTCCGCACTTATTAAAACCTTGTTATATTCTAGATGTCCCCTCGTGTCGAAATTTATTCATTGTGTTGTTTGCCTATCAAATTGCCTTCTTTTGCATGTTCCTTTTCAGCTTCATTTTTGCCTCAATTTATTCTCGCTAAATGTCTTATTCGCCTTTAAAAACATTATACGGGAAATTGAAATTGTCGACAAAAATAAATAATATTATATCTAAACCTCGGGGCCCATATCTTCCATTATCCTAGGGGTAAGAAGACGAAGTGGTCTGGTGGGTGTGTGTAACGTGAAAAATGGAAACCCCTTGCCAGCGGCGGTCAGTCTAGCCCCAAGTTAACCCCCACATTATCTGCCAGTTCCCCTACACCCAAAAAGGGAATCTTAACTAGGACTTATTTTGCGAAGGATCAAGCGCCAAACTGCCCCGTCTTCACACGTGCGAAAAATAAACTCCTGTCCTGGGATAAATATTTTATGCCACGTCACAATATTTACATTTTTTTTGCATAGTTATTAAGAGGTTATTTAAAATTTTTTGCACCAATTCCTATTGAACAGGAATAATTTTTACAGATTCGGCAGGTACTACCACTCTGGGAGTAATGGCAATGAAGGGTGTACACCACGCTGCCCAGAACTGGAGCATCACCATCAGATGCAGTTTAATATCATGCCAAGGACACCATGTTTTTTTTTTTTTTAAGAGGGTGCTTACCTCTGTAGAGTATACAGTTAGTATATTCTAAGTTCCATCAATAAGACTGGATGAATTAAGATATTGTAAAGTAGAAACATTAAATTTGGTGTATATTACTGCTTAACAATGTTGACAAACACTGGTCAAATTTGTAGAAAAAATTTCCACTGAAAATGATCAATCTTGAAAGCAGCAGTATTTTTATAGAGTCGTTCTTAAAACTTAATTCAGGCTGAAGCTAAATCTTATTTTATCAGTTATTTCATCATCAAAACAAGTAGACAGTATGGATTCCTTAAGTCTCACCATCCATCCCAATCAATCATCACTCTAGCCAAATCCTCTAAACAGCATCCAGTGTCCACACAGAGCAAATGAATCTAAGTTTTTGTGGGTCAGTCAGCACTGGTGTGTCCATGTACAAAAACCCATAGGAGAACATTGTTTATGAGTTTGTCCTTGCTTCTCCAACTCATCTTATTTAGATGGCTTGTGAGATGAGAAGTATGTACTATTTTGTAGAGTGCTACTTCCAAGATTTGTTCAAAATAGCATGCAGTATTCTTGTGCAGTTCCCATTTAGCTTTTTCTTCAGGAGTTTTGTTCAAATTCAAGCGGTGCAACTATATAGTACTACTGACACAGTTTGAAACAATTCTAATTTTATCTCAATCAGTTATTTAGCTTGACACAAACTCCATGAATGATATTCAAATGAAGAAAACTAAGCAAAAAACAATATACATTTGAGGCTGAGAATCATCAATGAAACTAAACAACCAACATGGACAATTTGAAATAACTCAATTTCTAATAGTAACCTTGTATTTTCTAGGTTTTTATGTCTACAATATGAAAGTTATTTTAATGACTATCAATTATTCAGATATCAAACTTACTGTATATGCAGCCATATAAGACAACCTTATTTATAATCTAAAAAAAAAAAAATATCAAGCCGAAAGACCACCATATGTACAGTTTATACTTAACCTTATGTAAGGGGAGTGGCTGCATTGGAAGGGGGTAGTCTTATATGGCAAATATAGTCTAAAAATTATGTTTTAACAAGAAATTTTGAGGATAGTCTAATAAACCAAAAAATAGCCAAATTGCAACCAAACAGTTTATAAATGTAGTTTTTATTACTTTGATATTTAGCCAGGTTTCCAATGGAGGGTAAGTAAATGTGTATTTGTCCTTCAGATCATCAGAAAACAGCCTTGTAACTTGGTTGTTCACATGACTATGACTGAAGTGTATCTATCTAGTAGCCAATATTGGAATAACAGAACTGTAATGAATATGCATGTCAATAATGTTAAGTAATCTTTAACATTGTAGCCAACATGACAGCAAAAGTATAAAATGATTTTTATTTCATAAAAAGGTGTAAACTAATCTCCATAATTGTTGGAGAAGTATTGAACATAATTTAACTCCATGTGACATACCATAATTATTCATGTATAACACTTTTCCTCACAATTTTAAGCATAGAAGGGGGTACATATACACAAGAAGTAAATATTAACTTTATCTGACTATATGCATCACCATATTCAGAACGGTATAACAATGTAAGTTATATCTATGATTCAGACTAATGTATGACAAATACTTTTGTCTTATGCAGCTACAAACAAATATCTTCTTGAATGTGTGTTTATAATTTTATTTCTCCTTGTGTGAACTTATTTTTGCCACAAACTTGTGGCATTTTTGCATGAATATGTCTGTCTTTTGCTCTAAATACTGCAAAAATGTTTCCTTTCAAAACCTAAGTTGAATAAATTTTTATTTTCAGTCGATACAAACCAGATAAAAAGTTGAAAAAAAATGTTAAATTTAGCTGCTACAAATTCTAAAAATGTATGTAATATATGGAAATAAGATTGTTTTGTTTTTTTTTTTAGGGGGTGAAGAATTTTATAGCCCAAATATAAGGGTGTATGTATACACTAATAATTACTGTAGTTAAGATTAATGATTAACAATGCTTCATCTAAAAAAAAAAAAAAAAAAAATGAAATAAGTAAATAATGCAACTAATACTATGAGTGTAAAAAAGAAAACAAAATAAATATAGAACCAAGAGATGGAAAATAAAATATAAACTTGGTTTAATTTGGCTTTCTGCAAATCAATAGCTCTTTATTATAGCTAAGTTGGTTAGTGCAGTATGTGAGTTTAACCACACATCCCTAAAGAGATACGAGTTCAAATTTCACCAGGAGCTTTATTATTTACAATCCACTTTCCTTGTGGACAGACTGATAGCTTGGTTTGATTTATTTAATGACATATCCAAATGGATTATTTAATGCCGAAATTTAATTCATTTGTAAATGTTTGATTAGAATCATAACTATATTTTCAATATTCCATTTAAATCCCTTTTTGAATTGTATCTTTTTTTTTATATGTCTATAATAATCATTTGTTTGTATACAATTATATGGTATCATGTATTTATAATTAATACTAATCATTTGCACACTGTTACATGTTATGAAGTATTATTATCTAATACTAATAATTTATACACAATTATATGGTTTCAAGTAACTATTTCTATTCAATAATCAGTAGTTTGCACACAGTTATATAGTTTCAAGTATTTCTATCTAATACTAATAATTTATAAACAGATCTATTTGACCCATGGATGGGACCCTGATAAGTACTACCATTGTGGATTAGAGTACACTTGGAAGTAATGGCAATCAAGGGGTGACTTCACACTCCTCAGACCTGGACCCTCATCAGATGCAGATCAATTTATTTTAATTAATAGTATGTCAATATGTCTGGGGTTATTTCATGCCTAAAGGTTAGAGAATTGTATATATTGTTTACATTTTTTTTTTGCACACAGTTATATGATATCATGTATTCCTATCCAATAGGAATAATTTGCAAAAAGATTTATTTAACGCAGAGATGAAACTCTATTGCTATGTATCACTATCAATTTAAATGAAAATCAGTCATTTGTTTACCCACAGTTAAATGGTCAAACAGTTCTATTTCTAACAATTTGATTTTATTTGAATAATTTGTTTGCATTCAGTTTAAATTTCAAGCAATTCTATTTAATCGAAAGATAGGACAGTCAGAGTGGACCTGGGAGCAATGATAATGAAGGGGTACTCTTCATATTCCCCCAAACTCCAGGGCTGGAACCTCACCATCAGATGGTTTGATGTCTTATCCAAGAATGTCTTACCCTCTGCAGAGATGCTGTCAGTGTATTCTACAGTCCCAGTTGACTGAGCTGTGCAATGAAGGGGTACATCACACTCTAGAACACCATAACTGAAGCCTTGCCAAATGTAGTTTAATGTAATGCTCAGCACACCCCTTTTTTGTGGAGAGGGTCTTACTCCCCGCTCCGCAGAGGATACAATCAACATATTCTAAGCTCTGTAGACAGGGCCAGAGCATTTCAGTAAAGTGTCGGACCCAGGACACCATAAACTGATGGTGTGGGTAATTCTAGATTTAAGTGGGGGCGCTACTTTGAGGAATTTACTAGAGAAATATATAAAACAGCTTTACAAATGTAATCAAAGTCCAATCAATACTTATAGAAATGATTGATGCAAAGTGATTTTTGTCGATGAAATGTTTGACAGGTTTAACCTTTCTCACAACAGGAAAACAATTTTCATTACAAAATTCAGTCAAAATGGCTGTGTATAAGAATCTATAGTATAATAGGTTAGATTAATCAAAGATTGCATTTAAGACATTGAACTTTACTTCAGAAAATGAGATCAGTTCAAATTATCATCTCACTTTAATTGTTATCAAATAACTACGAAGAACTACCAAGCTCATTTTTATATTGCAGGCCATAAAATACATGCCAGGAATTCAATAAATTCAAGTGATTGAACTTCTAATGAGGGGAAAAAAAAAAAAAAGAAGTTTTTATGTTTCTGTTTGTTTTTCTACATTGTATGTCCTTTCATGAAACAGCACTTTTTGTTGAAGAATCCAAAATCTATAAAAATGTTAATATCACTCATTACATAATCTCAGAAAGATTATGTGGATAATTAGAACACACAAAAAAAAAAAAAAAAAAAAAAAACAAATGTGACAGCATCAAATTTGATGATTAAAGAAAAAAAAAAAAAAAGAAAAAAAAAAAGAACAAACAAAAAACAACTGAGTTAAGATGAAGCAGAAATCAACATCAAAATTTTTCAAAATAATTTTAGAACAAGCTGTAAGGAGCACTCAAAAATCAGTCCAACAAAAAATCTCCACCTGACCAGATATGATTTCAAACAAGTATTTAAATCAATATGAAACATGAAGTATCACTAAAATTAAATGAAATTTTAAAAATTAAGGTGAGAGCAAAGATTGAAACAAGATCTACAGTTTCCAGTCAGGTGTTCTCTATACTCAACAACAAAGTGGGTCAACAGTACAGATTTCTTTGACTTACCAGCCATCAGTATTGGTAAGTCCTCTAAACTGCACTTAATGTCCACACAGAGTTAATGAATGTAAATTTATCCTAGTCAGCCAATATTGGTATGTCCATATGTAGGAGTCCATAAGAGAACATTACTTATGAGTTGTCCAGCAAGTCTTGTATATCTTTGTTGGATGGTTTGCAAGATGCAAAGTAAATTGTAGTAGAGTGCTGCTTCCAGGATTTCTTCAAAACAGCACATAGCATCCTTGTGTAATTCCCATCTAAATATACAAGAATTACTTATACCAAACAAGTTTTATACTATTAAAAAAACCCTGGTAGCAATTTGTTAGGTGTAGATACAGAGTATTTTACAAGGATTAACTTCCCTTACAATACCAAAAAACTTGACAGTATTTGAAATCAATTTTTCTCATTATCAATGTTTTATCTATAAAATTATTTTACAATAACAATTTATAAAAGCTTTAATTTGAAAAGAGAGAGAATCAATTTCTGATCTTAGTGAAATATAATTAAGTGTTGGTCATGTGATTCTAGTGACAGGAAGGAAAACAGGAACACCAGTCACAAAAAACATTCAGGTTTATTTCCAAGATATATTTTTCTTTGGACTGGTCCCAAAATGAAGATGTGCCCAATTGATGTAAGTGATTTTATTCAAGCCCCAAAATACTTGATTTTACTTTTAGATTCAAATTCAGTTTAGACTGCGGCTCTAACTCTCAAAACTCTCATGAGGGTAGTGGAGGCTATTATGTCACTTTAGTTAGCAACCAACCTCACAAAGCACTAAGCCAAGTTTGTTACAGTTCTAAGAAAAGAAACAAAGTGCATTGCAGAATTTACAAATATTGGATTGAATGCTCAGAAAAATAAAATTTTATCAGATATGAAATAAATTTTATTTTTGTTCTGACTTTTTTCTTAAGATTACCAACTTCAGACTTTTCAGTCTTCAGTTTCTGTTACCTGTGCCATATCTGCAAGGATATTGAAAAATTATTTAAAGAAAAAAAAAAGCTTTAAATAAAAAAAAATGTTATACTAACCAGAACATTATTCGTAGGATGTTGGCTACCAGCAGTGTTAAGCAGACAAACGTAGAGAAACCCTCAACATTTGATGACCGTTTGATATCAGCATACTGTGGGATAAAGGGTACCACACCCCCAAACATCATAGCTGATGCAGAACCCCAACGGATAACATTCTGGAAAGTCACTTCTGGAAGTTCCATGCTTATCATATCAAGGTCCAACACAACCATTCTTATGACGGACACCTGGAAATTAACAAAAAGAAAATCAATACTAGAATGTTATATCAAGTTATGTAGTTTATTAGGTTCCCATGATGGAAAAGCTGTTTAAGGAAGAGGATGAGGAGATAATTATAGTTTGTAAGGCTGTTAAAAAGTGCAATATAAGAACAAGGTTCTAAAGCAGAGAAAGATGTTTTGTTAATTGCTTTTGACCAGTGTACTAAGATATTCTTTCTGGAAAAAAGGCCGCAAACACAATTCATAAGAAAAAAAAAAGAAAAAAAAGGGAAACTTAATTTTTAATCACTCACTCTCACTCACAGAGAGGCATATTTGATAAAATTGTTTATTCATATAAATTCATCATCAAGGCATGCCATCAAGATGGATTCCCTTGAATCTCACCATCTGCAGCTATCACTCTTAGCAAGTCCTCTAAAAGAGCCTCTAGTGTCTGTACAGAGCTGATGAAAGTAAGTTCTTGCTTGTCAGCTAATACTGGTGTGTCCCTCTGTAGCAGTTCATTGGAGAATATTGCTTATGAGTCTAACCTTACTTCTCCAGCATGTCTTGCTTGTTTAACTTGGATAGTCTGTGAGATAGGAAGTAAGTGGCTGTACAGCTACTGTTTTGTAGGGTGCAGCTTCCAGGATTCATTTAAAACTGCATGCAGCATCATTAGTCATTCATCAAACAGTTTTTCTTGGCTTTTGATGACTTTCTGCACCTTTTCAGTTAATTGTGTTTTCCATGATAAAATATTCTATTTTTATTTAATTAATCCTTCAAGGAATTTTTCAAGATTTTGAAATTGTAATATTTGTACATGGTAACTCAGAGGAGGGAAGAGAGTGAAAAAAGGGACAACTTGCTAACCAGAAATATATTGTACCAGAGCTCGAAGAAATATCAAGAAACAATAGAATCAATAAAGCAGTGGAATTTTTACACAGAAATATGCAAGAAGGTCTCTTTACCTTATATTAGTTCAGAGGGCTTACAAAGTTGTCGAATGTCTGTTCTATGGTTTTGAATTCTTGCTAAGTTCACAGATAAATTATTTTAGGCTGTCCTTTATGCATGAGGTAAAGTGGCTTGGTGCCAAACATATGTTCTGAGTGTTATCCATACCTAGCCATTGAAGCAAGTGAGCGGACTATTGACTGTCAAACATGCATGGGGGCGATGAGAATGAGAACTGCCCATTGTGTAAGGCAAGGTCTTATATGCTTTTGATGGGATCAAGAAAGTGTCCACAGCTCTCTGTGGTGCCTTCCAATTGAATCAAAACAACTCCAAGATATCCTTGACATTATGTAAAAAGATATCACTAAGAACTTTTGCATCAACCAAAGATAGAAGAAATTCATTCAGTGGAAAAAAAAAAAAAAAAAAAACTTTATTCTTAGCCAAGAAGTTGAAAAACACACACACACACACAAATTTACTTAATAATTTATAATAAAAGTTCTTCATGGGAAGATTTTAAAGAACTCAAATGGAATAAAAGTATTTTTAAAATAAATTTATTGTAACACAACAGAAAATAAATGTATTTTGTATTGTACAAAAAAATCTTAGATGCAAAATATTTTTTTAAAACATTACATTCATATATAATGTTATGCATAAAAAATAAAATAAAAATACATCTCTTTAAACACCATATTTATCATCTATGTTCTAAAGAACATTTTGGCAGCAAAAAACTTATAAACCATGCAATTTCTATAGATTCAGCTTATATATATATATATATATATATATATACACACACACACACACACACACACGAGAGAGAATAAAATACAATAAATCAAATATTTTTGAAAAGAATATTTTGACACATTTAAAACATCACAATAAACTTTGCTTTGTAAATGGGGCTTAGAATATACTAACTGTATCTCCTGCAGAAGGGTAAGAAAAAAGATTTTTAAAAAAAGGAAAAAAAAAAAAAACAAAAAAAAACTCCCAAATTCACTGCTCAGTAGTGGTAGTACCTGTTATGGTCCCATGTATGGGTTAGATATATCCATTTGAAATATTTTAAACTCCAAAAACAGAGTAGGCATAATATTAGAGTATTATTTATATGAGAGAGAGAATTAAAGATTACATCATTAGAAAATTCTTGATAATTCCCTATATAATTTAGAAATAATCCTCATGATCTTTCTACTAATGGAACTACTGAATAAATAATCATCATAGAATAATAAACAATGTTTTAAGGTTTCCCTAATTGATATTCTGAGTTATCTGAGTAGTAATGCCAACTGCTGCTCCACTTTACAAGAGAAACTACAAGTGTGTCAAGGCAAAACCTATTCAAATTTCATTTCATGATTTCACATACCCAGCCATTCTTCTGTTGATTTTATAAAACTTGACATATTCTAACCTTCTGCATTCTGAATACAAAAAGTTGAAACTGAATTATCACACAAAGTTATCAACAAAAAATACTGATATATAAAGGGCACTCTGAAAGTCATGCCTCTTATTTCCACAGCAACTAAAACATATATAAAAAGTACAATGAAGCCATTGAATAGAGCCAATTTTCAGTTATAAAACACTCTTGAAAACTTGCTCTATCCAACTGTGTAATTGGGTTCCTTGTATTTGTTATAGTTTCAGTAGAAATAAATAGGAGGCTTTACTTTTAGAGTGACAATTTACAATTAAGCTTTGGTTTGGATTCTTTGTTTTAATAGCATACCAATCTTTGAGTTATTTAATGCCGAAGCCATCCTTGTAGAATAATAGTAATAGGTACTATTTAACCCATAGCAGCTGGAATAAGGGCTTAGTACCTTTTCCAAGAGTATAAATCCAAAAGTGAACATAATAGTGCAACCGGAATTCAAACTCACTACTATGTCACAGTTCAGCACTACAACATGGGGATTCTGATTTACAAATAAGTAACAATAGATGAAACTTAATATTCTATAATCAATGTTCAAGTTATTCACTACCAATTAAGTTATTCTGTTTTAAGTCTGTGGTTCAATGTCATTCTTTGTATTATTCTCTCCTTTCTCCAAGTAGAAAGACTATACCTATTACATTCCTTTATATGCAAATTACAACCAATATCACTACAATGTCTTTAAGTGAGAGACTGTTTCTTATTCTAAAAATGATGAATTTAATACAAGGACCAATAAGATCAGTCAAACAAAATACTTTGCCCACTTCTAAAACACATAGGTTTAGTAGTCATAAAAGTAGGCAGAAAAAAAAAAAAAAAAAAAAAAAAGATGTTAGAGGATGTCAGTTTAATGTAATAAAAGTTTCAAAACATAAATAATTAAATTTAAAGTAGAAATTAAAATGATTCCGACATCTTCAGATTTTGTTTATTACAGATCAGATCAAATAAGACATCTATACATTTGTACATAATAAAAGTGAGAGAAAGAGGGAAGTTTAAAACAAAAAGTAAAATAATGATCTACCCATATAATGGATTAAGTATCTGAATTTTAACTTATTACCATACACCACTCGACTAATAAGAGTGTTCGCCAATGATCCAGGAAACTGGGGTTCAATCCCAGGTCGAGTCATACCAAAGACTTAAAAATGGTACTTGATACTGCCTTGCTTAATACCCAGCATTATAAGGTAAGGATCAAGGGTAAAGTGGAGCAATCCAAGGAATGGAGTAGCACCCTCCCCAATACCTTGGTGTAGTAGCTATTGAAAAGAGAGCCTTAGGGTCATCCTCTACTAAGGTCGCTAACTTTACTTACTTACCATACACTTAGAAGGTAAAAAAGCTATGGAACAATTGCTTTCCCTTTTGATAAAAATCAAATGTTAAAACAAATTCAGACATTGAAAATGAATAAAAATAAAACTATAGCAGTTTCTTGACTGCTTGTGAAATCTATGTGCACATTTTAACTTTTAGAAAAAGAAAACTTGTTTCAATGCCTAACAAAAGTATTTCTATCTATTTCAAAATACATAAATTTCTGAATAGAAACCCAATATATTCTTATAATGGAATGAAGGTTTTTTTTTACATTTAGATTTTATTGTTAAAAGTAAAGTTTTGTGTAGTTGAGACTACACAAAAGGATATTTAAATTCTGACCCTAATTTTGTATATCTAAAAATGTATACAGTCAAATATGTGAATAACTGGACCCCCTCACCTACCAGCACTACAAAGTATAGAATTGGGGTTTGGAATGGAAAGTCAGTTTATAACTGGGCAATGAATAGAAAGACCATTTTCTTTTGACCATTGGCCAGCAAGCTACATATTATTTTTAGCAAGAGAAAAAAAATGAAAGACAAATAAGCTTTGCCAAGTCTTTTCTAAAATAAAGAATGAATGAATATAATAAGTATAGTTGGCGACCACAGTCGCAGGCAACCTAAAGGCTCCTCTTTCAATTGCTACTACACCGAGGTGTAAGGGATGGGGGCTACATTACCCTTGATATATACCTAATAATGCCGAGTGTTAAGTAAGGATGTATCAAGTATTATTTTTTTGAATCTTTGGGATTCAATCCTAGGACAACTAATACCAGTCTCCTGGGCCATTGCGAACACTCTACCCACTAGGCTAATGGACCCGACATTACACGCAAATACACACAAGAAATGTGGAAATATAATAAAAACTAAGTTGTAGAAAATTTATTCATATCAGATAATTATTCACATGAATAAATTGTTATTTTCAACAAGTTAGTTTTCATATTTCTGAACCACATTGATGGATATCATCACTTAAAATATTTTTCACCACACTCAGAAGTACTTTCTGCTTTGTCATTCACAAAACAAGTCATGTTTTTAGCTCCTCTTACCCGTATGTGATCTATGTACCTACTAAAAACTCTATATGAGCAGGATGTGACACAAAGTAAAAAGAGTTTAACAGGTTTGAATTCAGAGTTTTCCTTCTCCTAAATCGGTTGCTATATTAAGGTTAAAAATCCAGTCTCCCCTACTATTTACCCATACTTGGAGAGAGAATAGTTGGGTGTGTAACTTTTCCAAGGGTATTAGTGCTATGTAAAATACAAACAGCCTCATCCAGGTTTGAACTATTTGCCATGCCCATTTCCTTCAATGATAACCGTTACAGCATGAATGCCTCTATATGAGATATAAGTCCATTTAGATTTAGGAACCATGAGACAGTGAGCTTTCTCTCTCATATGTATATATCAGATATCAAATATTATCCTAAAGTTTTGTTTCTTTCTTTGATTAATTAACCTTTGTGGGTTATTTAATGCCAAAGCCATCCTTGAAGAACAGCAATGATTCAATTTTATTTATAGCTGGAAATAGAGGGTTCATACCTTTCCCAAAAGTATTAGTCTGAAAGTGAACATTATCGTGCAACTGGAATTTAAACTCAATTACTTGAAGGCTGCAGTCCAACATTTTAGCCATTCTGCTATGGGGACTCCCCACTAAAGTTGTTTTTTGGGGGGGAGAAGGGGTCAATTTTAGTGTTTTTTCTCTTCATATTATAAAATATCTAAAAAGAAATAATTATACAACATAAAAATAATTTTCAAACAATTAGAGAAAAAAAGTATAGAATATATCAGGAAAAAATCCTACTAACTGTTCTGATAATAATGCATGTTAACTAGAAATCTCAATAGTTTCCTTTCCATTCAACTAATCTTTTTTCTTGTTTTAAATCATTTTTATTCATCAGATCAAGTTTAGCCACCATTTGAATCTGATAACATGCTCATTAAGAATCTAAATAACTCATCTTAACAAATTAGGATTTAAACAGAATATATATATATATATATATATATATATATATATATATATACCCACACATACATACATACCCAAGAAAATATCTACAAAACAATGATTTTTTTTTTTTTATTCATTCAAATTTTATAACTGGGTGAGTAGATATTTGATATCTTTATGTGAAAAAAAAAAAAAAAAAATATATATATTTTATACACACACACACTGTAGATAGGAAGCAAGTAGAAGCCAATATTTCGATAATACATTTAATGCATTAACAGGTATAGTAGACATGAATTTGCAAAGTTGATCCATTAATACTAATGTTCTGCTAGAAATATGTCTTTTCTTATTCAGAGTTGTGCCAAGAGGAATCAAAAGGTACATTTTATCCACCATCCCCTGCCAAGAGAAGGCCCATTACTGATAAGTGTTGATCTTGGTGGAGGAAAGAAAACATTCATAGAGCTGTGAAAGAAAAAAGTTAGCACTTAAAAAGTGGAATTTGATTATCTAGCAACTGAATTTTGCAATTTTTAACTAGAGATTTGTTTGAGAAAATTTTGAAAAGAAAAAATTATTGCTGATCAAGCATTACTAAACAAAATAGGACTTAGAGATGTTTAATTCTATGAACAACAAGCATAGAAATTATAAAGATAAGCAGATTATAAAACAAGTTTTATTGGCAATAAATTTTTTTGATAAATCAGGAGAGCGAGAGAAAAAAAAAAAAAGGAGTGAATTGATTACCTGCTCCTCATGATATTTAATTTTTTAAATCTCAAATCCAAAACAATTTAAAGCAGATTATAAAAGATTTACTTGTCTGAGTTAGATTAATGACTTAAGATAAATATTCACACCTAAATGGCTTAGAAAATACACATGAAACAAAATTTACAATTTAAGCATGATCGTGTTTCTAGTTTCTTTGTTTAAAGGCATATCAACCTTCATGGGTTATTTAATACTAAAGTCATCCTTGTAGAATACCAGTAGTGGCACTATTTAACCCATAGCTGGGAGGATAAGGGGGTTCATACTTTTCTCAAGGGTATTAGTCCAAAAGTCAACTTAATAACATACTGCAACTGGAATTTGAACTCTGCTACTACTATTAACAGTCTAGTACTCTAACCATTATGCTACAGGGACCCCCCCCCTTAAGCAATATCAACAAATTCAATTACCTAATTTAACATCTGATTTTCACTACAGAATTTATATTTAATATCACAATATCATGGAGTTAAACTAAGATAAAGTACTGGTAGTCTATCTTGATAAATAGTCTACTAGAAAACTTTTTATATAAGACCTAGGAAATATATTTGGAGTTATTTGGGAAGAGAGGAGGGAGAAAAATTATTTTAACAGCATGTCAACCTGTCTGCTGAAAGATTAGGGAAATTGTGTACATTATACATTCATAGTTTTTTTTGCACAAAATTGCATGACTAAATATTCCCAGCTAATACTAATGATTTATACAGATTTATATGATTTAAAGAAACAATTTTTACTTAATAAAAACATTTCTTTACACATTTATATGGTTTTAAGAAGTAATAATAATCCTTAGTAAACAATAATAGCTTCAAATAACTTATTACAAATAATTTAGTTATGTGATATCAAGTATTTCAATCTAATACAAATAGTTTTCAAACAGCTCTGTTTGACCTACCGATGGAACCTTAACAGTTACTACTCCTTTGGGTCAAAGTAGACCAGGGAGTAATGGGAATGAAGGGGTACACCACACTCTCCAGAAATGGAGCCTTACCAATAGATCCAGTTTAGTGTTATACTCAGGACAGTGCGAGTGAGTGTGTGTGTGTGTGTGTGTGTGTGTGTGTGTGTGTGTGTGTGTGTGTGTGAGAGCCCTCTGTAGAAGATAGTCAGCATATCATAATCCCTGCAGACAGGATAGGAGAAAAAGAAATAATGGGAATGGCCTTATGTTATCAAATAACCATTATTTATACAACAAATGCACATATAAATAGTGAATGTACAAAATAGACAGCAGAAAAAGGTTTTGCCCAGATCTAATTTCAAAATTGTTTAAATTTCTGAAATGAATTATTAATCTCCATTCATCTGCTCAGATGAGTATCTTCATCTTAGTTGGTTGTTATAGCTATACTTAAGCTGTTGTACTCACCAGTCGTCTTCAGCAAGGTATTGTATTTGGTAACCTAGGAATTCAAAAACTAAACTCTTTATTCACACTGCAGCGATTGTTCTTGTCCCAATATTCATGCTACAAGATATTAGTTATTGTATATACTCTAGTATCATTTGATCTTGTGTATTGTGCAACTTCTCAAATTTGATCCCCAAAAGATGTGTATTATGTGAAATCCATTTTTGGTAGGCTAAAATGTCTCACGTTTGTGAAAACTTTTCAATTTCTTTGGTTTTTCCATAATTTATGAGTGATTTTAACAAAAGTACCACACTATAGCAATATAAATACAGGTGACAAGATACCAGCATGTGTGCTATTCATTGGCAAAAAGTAAACTACTGATAGTCTAACCTAAGCAGTGGCAGTCAACAAAAAGTATTTACACAGTGTGTATCACATATGGTGTGATCCCTAATATTAGATTAAACTTTAAGTCTCAGAAAATCACATGACCCACAAGCACATATGGTAATTCTTCCTAATTTAGATACTTGAAGGTCAAACAATACATTGAAAATGTTATTATAAGAGCCAAGATAGACAGTTTTTATTGTATTGGACTATTTGTCAAACACTTTAACTACCAAGTTTGTTTTAAGTTTCAAATATGCAAAATTAAGTTTTGAGTATATTTTAAGGGTCAAAATAAAATTCAATCAAGAGAGACACTGTATCTCAGTAGAAGTAAAAGGATTAAATAGAGTTCTAATGTTAGAGTTTTATACATTTACAGGTATAATTGAAGGTCACAAGATTCATCACATGTGCCGAATCAGTGAGGCTTCTTTAAGCAAACCAAGAAAGATAGTCCTGTCAGTTAAGCTTAGAATACACTGATTGTATCCTCTGCAGAGGAGGTAAGATTCCCCTCTCACACATACACAAAAAGAAAAAAAAAAAAAAAAAGCACCCCCCCGTATGATACTGAATTGCATCTGATAGTGAAGTTCCAGTTCTTAAGATCTGGAAAGTGTGGAGTACTTCTCAATTGCCATTTCCTCCAGGTTAACTGATTCAAAGTGGTAGTATCTGTTAAGATCCCATCTATAGGTCAAAAAAAGATATATTTGATAGGACAGAGCAAGGGGTGGGTCCTTAGAATGTATGAAAAATGTAAATAAATATTCAATGAACACGATTCCCTAATCTGTAAGCATAAAATAACCATGAACAGGTTGTCATGCTATTAACTCAATCAAAAACAAATAAAAAGTCTTCTATTATTTAAAACTATACAAAATAAATAATTCCAATTATGTGTGGCAACATAAAAAAAATAAAATAAAAGTTAAGTCCAAAGTCAGCAAAATCTTGATAAATGAATTATACAATGAAGAAATTATTTCTTTACTCCTAAAACAATTGAAAATTTATGGCACAGAAATTAAAACTAGATTTAAAAGGCCTGCTTTCTCCTCTTTAAATAATTGTATGGATAAAATATGACAGAATGGAAGGAAAATAAGATGTAAAAATCAATGTTCATACATACATACATATTAGTGTTTATATTTCATTCTATATATAAATACTAACACTCCACTACACTGGTTTTCAGGTTTTATTTATATAAAACAAGCCTATTGCAAATTATTTTTTGGTTGCTTTTTTTTTTTTAAGAGGATATCAACTCCTAATGGGCTATTTAATGCTGAAATTTAAATTATTTGTAAATGTTTAGTTGTAATCATAACTATGTTTATTAATTGAATTTTTTTTCAAAAATAGGACTTTCATTTGTCTATAATCATTTATTCGCACACAGTAATTTGGTTTCCAGTATTCTATATAATATAAATAATTCTTAAACAGAGCTATTCGACCTATAAACGGGACCCTAACAAGTAATACCACTCCAGGTTAGAGTGGACCTGGGAGTAATGGCAATTAACAAGTACTTAAATTATTGTTTGATTCTGCCTATGTGTTTTATAAATAAATCTTGGTAAATATTAACTCTAAAATTCAGAGGATGAATATACATCTTCAAGTAGAGTTATCAATAAGTACCATTAAGTAAAGTAAGTAAAGTTGGCGACCTTAGTCAAGGGGGACTCGAAGGCTCCCCTTTCGATAGCTGTAACACCAAGATGTAGGGGAGGGCACTACTCCATTCCCTGGATTGCTCCACTCCTTAAAATGCTGAGTGTTAAGCAAGGAGGCATCAAGTACCATTTTTTGAGTGTTTGGTATAACTCGACCTGGGATTGAACCCAAGCAATGTTCGGTAAAGTGTTCACCAATGGCCCAGGAAACCTGGGTTCAATCCCAGATAGAGTCATACCAAAGACTCAAAAAAAAAAAAAAAAAAAAAAAAGGGGTACTTGATGCCTCTTTGCTTAACACTCAGCATTATAAGGTATGGATCAAGGGTAAAGTGGAGCAATCCGGGGGAAGGAGTAGCGCCCTCCCCTACACCTTGGTGTAGTAGCCATCAAAAAGGGGGCCTTCAGGTCACCCTCGACTACAATCACCGTTAAAAGAGAACAAATACAAAAATGACAAAATAGAATTTAGATAAAACTGATTGTGTCTTAATCAGAGTGATAAAAACAATATCTTATTTGGTAAGCTGCCATAAAGACAACAGTAATATATAATTATATTACTAGGGCAAGTCAAAAGTTTTGCAATATTTGGTAAGTGCTAGTTTGCAGCATATATGCCATATGACCAAAGTAGTTCAGATAGTGGAAAGTACTCATTTTGGTTGGTAGTATTGCAGTAGTTGGTGCACTAATACATTGCCTCACAATGTGGGATTTGAAAACCACACACATGAATGTATAATTCAATCCAGGAATATATGCTTTACAAATTTGAACTGGATCATAACACCACAGAAACAACCAAAAACATTTATGCAAAAGGTGAAAGTGCAACTGATCATGGTAGAGCAAACTGACAGTTCAAGAAATTTTGCTGAGGTTGTAAGAACCTTGATGATCTGGCAAGATCAGATAGGCCTAAAAACAGTGGATACCAAGGCCATGCTCCAAGCCACAGAGGTTAATACAGTGAGTACCACAGAGTATCAGACAAGCTCTAGTGTGGTTTGTCACTTTCACAACCTTGGCAAAACATCCAAAGCTGATTAATTGTGCCTTGCATTATAAAAATATTGCAAAACTTTTGACTCACCCTATATAACAATCATAACAATTTTTTTTTTATAATAGTGAAACAATTTTAGATGTGCAGATTTATTTTCAATATAGGTAAAACATTCTTTTAAAAAGCCCTTCATATTTTGCTCATAAATTAAAAGAGGCAAAGTATAAATGCCTACAAGAACTCCAAGTTGTGATTACTTATCAATAGAACCAGATTTAGATCTTATGAGTCTCCTAGGCTAATAGAATTTAGGGCTCCTTTGTTATGCATGTCTACTTGTTCATGTCTTTTAAAGATAAAAATAAATATTTTTTTAGATGATGCTTTTTGGGTGTAAAATGAAGTATAAAATCAAGCAAAGTAGACAAAATTAGTTCAAAGGAGCCCTATTAAATCTGAAACTAATCTCCTTTGTTCTTTAGTTTTATCGATCTTGGGACCCCTTAGCTGAAATCCACAGTAGCCCATATATAAATCCAGCACTGCTTATAAAGGTTGGTTACTTTTCAGAAAAAAAAAAAAAAAAAAAGTGTCTAAGATTTAGGTTGTTGTCTAAGAACTACATAAAATAAGTAATCAGTCCAATACTCAATAAAACTAATCACTCTTTAACTGTAAAATACTCATCTGCAAAGTAATAAATGCTAATAGCAAATCATCTCATGAAAGAGAAACCAATATTGCTACTTATATCTGAGACACACACACACACATCGATTTAGCAGTCAAGTATGAAGAGAACAGCTCCCTTCACTCTTTATGCTTATATTTTCAAATATGGCGGGAGGTGGGGGAGGCAAAAAAAAATCCAAAACAAATTTCAATGCTATTTTATCTCCCAAGTACAAACCTAATGCTAGAAGGGACTACCCTGCCACTTTCCCATCTTCTGCCAAGAGAGGAAAAGAGTGAAGAAGAAGTAAAGCAGAGACAGACAGGCAAATCAAGATCGAACAGAGAATTTGCTCCAGCTGACAAAGGCAACACACACCCACACACACAAAGAGGCCACAATCAAATCGAATTCTGGCAGTCGGTATAAGAGAGAAAGTGTTGGAAAGTGCTGGAAATAATGACTTGGTGTAACAATCTAATGTTACTCTTAAGTCTGACAGGATAGGAAAGTGAGATATATATATGATAGAGAGGAGAGTCCCCCATGGCCTAGGGCCAACATACTGGACTAGAACATTGTAGTAAGCAAGTTCAAACCCCAGTCAAGCTATTATGTTCACTTTCAAACTAATACCCTTGGGAAAGTATGAACCCCCTTATGCCCCCCAACTATGGATTAAATAGCACTACAAAAGTCCTTCAACAATGATAGCTTTGATATTAAATAACCCATGAAGGTTGATGTGCTGTTTAACAAAGACAAAACAGAGAGAGAGAGAGAGAGAGAGAGAGACTAGCAGAAGAACCTGGTGTTGCCTAAGATAAATTTAATATACTTGTACCAAAGGTACAAGTCTTCTTGCAAGTAGGCTGGAGGTTCCTCAAGATAGCAATTTTATTGAGGAACCTCCAGTCCACTTGCAAGATTGCAATTCTACTTGTGTTCTGGATGAATTATACTTTCATGACCCAATTATAACCTTTTGAGCCTGGTATACAGGTGGTACTTTTATTCCCTGCCCTTGCACGAAGTAGTACCAATGCAGAGTTCGTTCTCAAATGACAGAGTAAATTTAGGCTCAGGACTCAAAGGGTTAAGTTAAAATGTTTTGGTATCTCCAGGTGCTTGATAAGAGGTCCATTTTCCTTCCTTCAAATAACTTTAACATATTCCTTGAAATTAAGCAAGTTCATATAATTTCCATCAAAATTTGCCCATTAGATAAGGCATATATAGATAAGAGTGTTCTTTGTAAATTTTTCTCCCAGAAATTTTGGTCCCCCTTTTATCACAAGGACCTGTACTCTTGCAGATGCCAATTTAATTAGCTTTCAGGATAAAGGCATTAATCAATTTTAAGTAGAAATTTTTCAAGTACCTCAGATCACTAGTCAACCACCCACCTCACTCCCACCAACAAATACCATTAAAATACTTCTTGAGGTGAAAGGAGTTCACATGCCAAGTTTTGCCATGATTGGTCCATTAACCTCAGAGTTCATAAGTAACAAGAAAGCAAGCAAAGAAATTATACATATATCCATGAATTGCCTTCAATAAGTTTCCAGATTTTTTTTTGTACAGGCATTTAAAATTGTCGTAGACTCTTGAAAATTCACAATGTTATTGCTATGCATATTATGAGATGACTGACCAATTTTCATGATTTCAGTTCAAATGAACACCTACAGCAGGAATTGGAATACACCCTACTAAAACCTGATTGCATTTTTGAAATTCACCAGCTGTGACAATCTAGACGTGAGGACACTTTAGAAGAAAGATATGCAATAACATTCTGTTTTAAACTTGGAAAAAATGCCACAGAAACATATGGAATGCTTCAGACTGCTTTTGGAGCATCTTGCATGAATCGAGCATCAGTTTTTGAGTGGCATAAGAGATTCAAGGAAGGCAGGGAGTCAGAGTTGATTGGCCAAATAAAAAATTTCATGGATAAGGACCGTCGTGTGTCTATAGAGACAATAAGTGCACAGTTTGATGTCAGTGTGGGAACTGTACACACAACTTAAGATGCGGAAGATTTGCGAGAAGTTTGTCTCAAGGGTGCTCAGAGAAGATCGGAAAGAAAGACATTGTCATGACAGCAGGGAGATGGTCGAGATGATCAATTCAGATCTCACAGTTCTCGATGCTCAGGTGACCTGCGATGAAAGCTGGATTTACTGCTATAAACCAGAGACCAAAAGACAGAGTTCCCAGTGGAACCATGCTGGCTCTCCCAGACCCAAGAGGGCCAGACAGAGCAAATCTACCCACAAACTTTTGATGATCCTTTTTTTTTGACATCACTGGCATGATCTACATGCACTGGGTTCCCACTGGACAGACAGTCAACAAGGAATACTATGTTGAGGTTTTAAGGGAGTTCAGCAAGAGATTCCATTTGAAGAGGCCAGCACTCTTTAAATTGGGTCAGTGGCATTTCCACCAGGACAATGCACCAGTCCACAACTTAATCCTTGTCACAGACTATTTGACCAAGATAGGCATCAAGACAGTTCCTCAGCCTCCCTACAGTCCAGACCTTGCTCCCTGTGACTTTTGCTTATTCCCTAAGCTTAGAGGCTGTCGTTATGAGACAATTGAGGAGATGAAAGAGGCTGTGACGAAGGTCATTGACACGGTCACACAAGAGGACTTCCATGGGGCCTTCTAGAAGTTTTTGGAATGGTACAAGTGCATTGCAGCCGGAGGAGATTACTTTGAAGGGAGCTAGAGCTTCATGTGTGTACTATCAATAAAAGTGCCCATACGAAAAAAGTCTGGAAACTTATTGAAGGCATTTCGTATTGGGTTGAGTCATAAGCAATTTCCATTTTGATAAGATATAATTTATTCATTAAAAATTTCAGAATTTTAATTGATAGTATATTTGCCATTCGTTTAAAACACTCCTTCCAATTTATCAGGTAGCTTGTTGATACCTCTTAAGTAAAATTCAGTTGGTTTCAAGCTCAAGTAGTTTTCCACAAATGTTTTCACCTGATCTTGAGAAAATTGTCATTAAGAATATCTTGTAGGGAACAAAAAAAAAATCACTTAGTGTAAGACCAACGTAAATCCAATGTTTTTCCCCTTGTGTCATTCTTGTTGAATGTGGTCTTGTTTTACTTGAAGCATACCATTTCTCCTATTGACAATTGGGAGGCATTTTCTTAGATATTCATGTACACATTGCAACTTTAGTGAGAATAAATTTGCATTAAGTGTCTGACTGCAGTTTAAGAACTCAAAATTAACAGGGATCCCATCATATACACAGCATAATGTTTCTTCTGTGAAGCCCTGCCTTTGAAGTAGGCTGTGGGGATTCATCTTTATCAATCCACTGCTTTTGCATTGAACAGTGATAAAAAAACATTTTTCATCATCTGTAATGATATTCTTGAGAAATGGATAATTTCTCTACCTTAAAAGAAGACTTGTTGCTATGAATATGCAACCTTTTTTGTTCTTATTTAGAATATGAGGAACTGAAACAGCCGGCTTGCTCACTTTTCCTATCTTTTTCAAGTGACAGCAGATTATGGATTGGAATGTGCTGAAATCAAGCGCTGATTCTCAAGTGCTTTTGCAGAGATTGTATTCCATTCTTTCTCTTAAAGCATCTTGATTAAGGTCTGATGTACATCTTGGTCTGAATTCATCTCTCACTGATGTACTGACAAAAGGAAACTCTGAAAACCAATTCCAGGCTTGTCAGTCAGTAAAAACACCTTGGCCATAAACACTACACATTTTCTTTGTTGTGTCTGTAGAATTTTTGTTATTCCTAAACTCCTACAACATTACATGTTGAATATGTTATCAGTTCCTCCATTTTAGGGGCATGAGATCATAGATTAAATTATGATAAACACTTTTGCTACTGAAAGTCTGATGAAGGCACTCTTTAATCAGGTAATTTCCAATTGCATTTAAAATATTAGAAGTTTAAAACATGGAATTACAATTTGCTTTAAAAAAATAATATACACACTTTTACTAAACTTAGCTTTTGGTAGCACAGGCCATAGAGGAAAAGAAATCTATGCAAGTCAAACTCTCTACACTAGGAAATCCATCTGTGAGACTAGCTTGGTACCCTAGTATGTACACCCTCATGAACAGCTCTATGTAGTATTTAGTAAAGTGCTTTCAAATGAGCAAATTATAGATTTTAGCATGTACTTTTAAAAACTGGTCAATGGTAATTTTAGGTGAGGGTGTTATTTTTTTTTTTTGAGTTTAACCTTCCTTAACATATGAGGTTAATAGAATCTAATTTTCACAACATAGAAAACCTTCTCTGTGTGTCTAAACATGAAACAATTATCTTTCCAAAGATGTAATGTGACCTGTCAACCAGGATTATTTTCTTGGGAAGGTATATATCAGTGTGTGTGTGTGTGTGTGTGTGTGTGTGTGTGTGTGTGTGTGTGTGTGTGTGTGTGTGTATTAGTTATCAATTGTATCACAGTATAAAAGCATAGACTTATGTGTGTGTGGGGGGGGGTTAGGACCTGGTAAAAGAAATATCTTTGATGGTAAAGTATTTGTAGGTTTATGGACTATGATGATTAAAAAAAATAAATGAATAAATAGGAGGTTCAGTCCTTTTATTAGAAAAAACATTTTTTCATTTAGAGTTCTTTTTCTCATTTTTATCGAGAGTTGTGAAAAAGGCAAACTGTTCCCCCACAAACAAATAAAAATTCAATATCAAAAAAGATCATTCACTTTCTTGATTTGGCTAAAGATTTTTCAGTACGTTTATTGTACATTAAATAAAACTGATTGATTTTAATACCAGGTCAACCCACCTTGAGTTATTTTATGCCAAGAGGTTAGGAACCTTATTTATTTTACATTCCTATTTACATATGTTTAGTTGTTTAAACTTTTTGGCCTTCAGTTTTATCGAATATGAATAATAATGACCTATACATAGGACCCTAACAGGTACAACCACCTTGGGATCAGAGTGGTTTTGAGAATAATGGCAATGAAGGGGTTTCTCCACACTCTTCAGATTAAATAGAGTGGATATTATATGGTAAGTGTTCTTGTGCTTGATAAGAATTTTAAAGAGCATACAGAGTATAAGACAAGCAAAAGAATGAGAAAGGTGGAAATAGATTGAGAAAAAAAGTCTAAACTAAAAAAACATCAATTAACAAAATAAAAAAGAAGTTCCTTTGATATCAGTCAAAATAATGCAAACAAGTTAAAATAAAATTAAAAAAAAAAATGTTAAGGAAGTTTAAACCAAGACCAAATTCTCTAGACTGTCATATCAAAAAATGATTTTATCATTTGATAAGCATAAAATTAGAGGCAGGGGAGCATCTTTTGACTTTAGGTAAATAGACTGAAATGAGAAAAAGAATATCAAATTTAAAAAAAAAATTAAAAGAAAAGAAATTTTAAGATAAATAAAAAAGAAAACATTTTTTAAAGTCTATAAACAGAAATATACTTTACTATCTAAGAGATTTCCTTAACTAGATATTGAAACTCTCCAGACAGAGGACAAAGAGAATCTATGCTTTTATACCATAATAAAAATGGTACCTTTATACATTGATACATAGTGTCTCAAGAAAATAACCCTGACTAACAGATCACATTACATCTTGGAACATAATTTTTCAGTATCTTTAGAGACACTATAGAGTGAAGGTCCTTTATATAAAAATTTGATTTAATTAACGTTAAACCAGCTTGAAACAAAGCCAGTAACAGATTTTATAGAAATAGTAAATACAAGATCACAGATTAATGTTAATGAATGGGATCTATAGACATTTGATGGATGTTAACAACTAAGATTATCCATTATCTCATCTCTCACCTTTTGCCTGTATCATCTCATTCTCTCCCTTATCCTTTATAATCTGTTACCCATCCATGTTTTTATCTAGGTGTTATATCAACAGGAAATGGTTTCATATTCAAAAATAAAATAAAGATTGCACAAGAGATGTAATGGGATGAAATTTTCATATCACAATTATTGTAACCAAAATTATCATTGATCATGATATTTGTGAAATGTGCTGATTATGTTTAAAAAGTACCGTTTAATGCATAGGAAATTTTTTTATTCAGTGTGAGCCAAAGGAAGGTTATCATCCACACACAATGGCAAAAGGTTTATCAGAAAAAAAAAAAAATCTTGTCCATATCTATGTCAGCTTGTTTATATCTATCTATCCATATCTGTACGTATGTTAGCCTATTCATATTTGTTCATATGTCAATCCATGTCAGTTTCTATCTGGATGCAATAGTATGAAAATTTCATATAATTATCATGACTAAAATTATCATGGTTAATGATATTATCACAGTATTTGTGAAATGTGCTGATAATGTTAACTGTAATGCACAGGAATTTTTTCAACATCAGTCAAAGGAATGTTATCATTTATGCACAATAGTAAAATATAACCTACAACCCCCTAAAAATTAATGGAGAAATCCAATATCTAAGGGCCATTTCTAGAGATGACACATGGTCACCATGAAATCTTTTCACACACAAATTCATATGCTGAAATTAAGTTTAGCTCTGCCCTCAGATAATGTATATACCAAAGCCCTCTGCCACAGGCAGGTTACAACACAAGGTCAATTCAAAATTTTCCTTCTTGTTAGTTGCAGTACCAAGGCTAAAGAGCCCAGTCTGCTCTACTATTTACTGAAAGCTAAGAGGAGAAGAGATGGATTCATACCTTTTTCAAGAGCATTATCACAAAAGTGAAACAAACAGCTTCATTCAGGATTTAAACTTAGGTTGCTAAGATGATACCATAGGGGCACATGGCATGATAGTTAAGATAAAATAATAATGTAATAAATCTTGTTTAAACATTTTTCAGACCTCTTTAAATCGGAGTCTCATACATTTGTTCCTATACACTCCATTCTAAAAATAAATAAAATAAAAAGAAAAAAAATTAAATCAGCAGCTAGTGGTATTTTTAGATGGTATTTTAGATGGTATTTTTTTTAAAGTCAATTGTGTGTAGGTGTGGTCAGGAAAAATTTTTTTTTAAAATGGTCAATTTTTCATACCTTGTCATCAATAATAATGATAAACTTTTAAATAATATTACTAACTGGTTTTTATTCATTAAAACTGGTAACAACTGCCCTTCTAAAATATACAAATATTTTCTTGTGTAGCCTCTCATCTTTCTTTTGATTTATCTCTCCATGAAGAATTTAATGTATAAATATCTTTACAACTTTCTATTCTGACTTGGCTTCCAATCTTTGCATTATTATCATCTTCCCTACTCTCTATATGAATTTATTTTTCTTTTCACCAAGATTTACTTTTTGATTTTTTTTTTTTTTTTACCACCAACTTTTTCTCCTTTATGCACTCTTCTCCCACTCCTTTTTTCCTCATTTCTTCTTTGCTTAATATTACCATGTAGGTTTCTCAGCTAAAACTGTAACAACAGTTCAGAAGGATCACAGATAATTTGATATTATTTATACAAGTAAAGATGGCAACCTTAGTCAAGGGTGACCTGAAGGCTCTCTTTTCAATAGCTACTACACAGAGGTGTAGGGGACGGTGCTACTAGAGTCCCTGGATTGCTCCACTTTATCCTTGATCCACACCTTATAAGGCTGAGAGCTAAGCAAGGTGGCATCAAGTACCATTTTTTGAGTCTTTGGTATGGGATTGAACCTTGGTCTCCTGGACCATTGGCGAACACAAACTCATCTCATACCCAGGGAAACCTGTCTTTCTATGACAGCACAGTTACAAGTTTGGCCATATAGGCTTTTACTGATAGATATTGCTTAAATTTGCCATATACCTACATTCCTTAATTTAACAATTTTTTTTGCTGCTTCTCAGACAAAATATCACTAATGTTAACAGATAAACATTAAGATGCAAGCCTCTAAATGATAAAATAAGATGGTTCAGGTACAAGTCACCACAATCCATAAGCAAACACCAAACCATAACTTATGAGGAGAAATTTTTAATGCAAGTTACTTTAGGAAGTTTTCACTAAAAAATAAAAGTAAATATGTATGTATATAAATATATCAATTATATAGATTGCTATATCTATAAATAAAGAGTGCTCAATATCTAAGTTAGGGTAGTATAGATACAGAGTCAATAGCCCTTGATCCTATTTACCCAACCCCTCCACTCGGGCAGGATATGACACAAGGTCAATTTTTAAGCGGAGTTTAACAGGTTTGAATTCAGAGTTTTCCTTCTCCTAGACTAGTTGCCTCACCAAGGCTGAAGAACCCAGTCTGTCCTATTTACCCATAGCTGGAGGGAGAATAATTGGATTCATACCTTTCCCAAGGGTATTAGTGCTATGTGAAATGCAATCATTCTCGTCCAGGATTTGAACTTGAGTCGTCATGTCCATTTCCTACGATGATAACTATTACACCCTTGATGACCATCAGTTTCTTGTCTCTGCAATGATTGAATCAAGTCAGTCAACAGGTGCAGTTGATTGTTGATACTATCCAAAAATTATATATCTCATTACCAAGATGTGCTGATAGAACAGTTCATTGATGTTCTATATCCATCCCTATCATCCACTGTTCCTGGCAGGTGCTCTAGATTGCATCTGGTATCCACAGAAAGCTGATGTATGTAAATCTTTGGTTAGCCAGTACTGGTTTATCTATGGGTAGGAGTCTATAAGAGAATGTCATTTATCAGCTCATCCTTATTTCTCTACTAGTAGACGGCTAGTCTTGTTCATCTTACTTGGGTGGTTTGTAAGATAGGAGACAGGTGGCTATACAGCAGCTATTTTGTGGGGAACTGCTTCCAGGATTTGTTCAAAACAGCATTTAACATTCTTTTGTAGTTCTGATCTAACTTTTTCTCTAAGTGTTTTGATAGTACTACTGTATGGTTGCACCATCTGGACTCTGAGTCACAGCTTAAAAGAAATCCGATCTTATTTTATCAGAGATCAGATTTTTCATATGATCATCAGCTTGTCAATAACAGTCCATGCCTTCCCTAAGCATATATTGATATTGCTTTCAGTAGATGAGATATTGCTGCCAAGCTATATGAACTGGTCTACCAATTTCAGAGGCTTGCCATTTAAAGTAGGAGATGGTTCTATTTTGTTTAAAACATGAAGTTTGTTTTATCTGCATTTGTGTAGAGGCTAATGCCTCTTGCTCCAGGCTATGCAGTAAGGATTTGGTTTGGGCAGATGTACTTGTAAGCAGTGCTAGATCATCTGCATAGCCCACAGAAACTGGCATACAGACTATCTTCTGCTTTTTTTTTGTGTGAAACTTATTAGATTTATTGATATTCATCATGCATAATCTAGGCAAATAATAAATATAGTCCTAATGTATCTGCATGAAATATTCCAGCAATAATGTTAAAGATATTGATGGCACCATCAGGTGAGTGAACCATTGTTTTTATAAAGCATCATAACAGTAACAGTTTCTTTGGGGAAACCATATGCTAGTAGTATTTGCTCCATCTTTCCTTTGTGCATGGATTCAAAAACCTTAGAAAAATCTATGAATAAGTGTTGCCTCAAAATTTTTTGCACATACACCTACAAAGATTCAATAAGTAATCAGAACCTGTGATGTAGATCGATTTCTCCAAAAGTATTTCTGATTATTCCTAAGAATTTTCTCGACTTCAGGTAAAATATGATTGAGGAACTACAACAATAAGAATTATGCTTCTGTAGTTCTTACCGATTCTAAAGTCACTTTTCTTGAGTAAAAAAGATGCAGCCTTTCTTCTATTTCTCTATTGTGTTTTGTTTATACACAGTATTGCATAATCAAAGTAGTATATCATCAAATTTCCTTGCCTTCCGTACTTCAGGAGTTATTTTGTCAAGAACTTCAGCTTTTCTGCTTTTTGTTTCTACCAGTACTGTGTCAAGTTCTTCCTCTATAAACTGTCCTAGTTTCATGTATAGTTGACCACTGATAATTACTTCAGAAGATATATTTTAGTTTTTGAGAGATTAAAATCTGTTCTAAAGTAGTAAAACTTTTAGTTTATCAAGAATATAATCATTAGAAATGAAAAAAAGTTCTGCAAGATTATATATATCTGTTGTCCAACAGTTATTAGTTGATATTTTTCATTTGAAATTGTCACTGTTTAATGCTTGAACTATTTGATTAATATTCCTCACTGAATTATACACATTGATAAGGAAGATTATGTTGAAAAATAAATATCTAAAATAAATGATTTTGTCCTCCTTCGATACAGCACAGACTTTTTAAATGTACTTACGTGTATATAATTTTTGTAATCAACTCATTATATTCAAATGAACATAAGAATATTCAAAATTGCCCAGTCAGCTGGGGCTGTAGAATACAGAGACTGCATCTCTGTAGAGGGTTAAGACCCCCCCACACACACACAAGTGTTCTGGATATGACACAAAACAATCTGATGGTGAGGTTCCAGTAATTCTGGAGCTTTAGGGAATGCAGAGCATCCCTTCATTGCCATTGCTCCCAGGTCCACTCTGGCCTGGAGTGGTAGCACCTGATTGGGCCCTATCTATGGGTTAAATAGAACTGCATACTTATGCTAAACAAATAAGTTCTAACTCAAACTATTCTAACTAAACTGAATAGCTTGAAATGGAAATGTTTTTGACAATTGAACTGTACACTCACACTAAACTGAATTGTCTGAAATAGAACTGATTATTTGTATAAAAATGGATTTGGCATTAAATAACCTACAAATGTTGATATGCCATAAAACCCAAACAACCAACCAAAAATTTTCCTTATTCATCTTTAATCAAACTTAAATCAAATAAAGACTTCTGTCTAAATATACGATACGCGAGAGATTCATTCAGTTTAAATATCGACATTTTCTGTTAAACAAATAAGGGTCTGTTCTTAATGTAAATCTTCCTTTGGCATTTGTTAATCAATAAAAAAATAATTTAGAATTAAACATAATGAACATAATACAAAGACATTATACAATGAGAAATAACTGCTTGTTATCGTGTTTATTAACTGGGTTCAGAATTTATCAATGAAAATTTTAAAAATAATGAATTACATAAAAGTGAAAATATTCAATTTATTGCGATGGTCTTGCTTTAATCTTAGAGAAAACCTATTTTTGGGTTAATGTCGAGACATTCATTTAAATCCTCAAGGAAGAAAATTTCATAATCTTTTTTTTAAAAGGGTTATGTTCTTGACAAGTGGGTAGAGTGTTCGCCAATGGTCCGGAGACCTGGGTTCAATCCCAGGTCGCATCATACCAAAGACTTTAAAAATGGTACTTGATACTACTTTGCTTAACACTCAGCAATATAAGGTACATATCAAGGGTAAAGTGGAGCAATCCAGGGAAAGGAGTAGCGCCCTCCCCAACACCTCAGTGTAGTAGCTATTGAAAAGGAAGCCTTCTGGTCGCCCTCAACTACAGTCGCCAACTCTACTTTACATTTGAACAGGTTTTTTTTAAGATTTATTCCTTAGAAAATTTCAATAAATCTTAAGGGAAAATTCTTATTTTTATTCAAAATTAAACCTTGATTAATTAGTAAGTTAATTGAGCATAAAATCAAATTCATATTAATTAGTCACTAATAAGTTTTATTAAGTTAGGATATGCTTTCAAACCATCTGAAAATCACATTAATTGTATTTTTGATGCATACTAATTAAATTTCCTTCCAAGATATAAATTGTACTTTAAAATCATAATTTCTGATAAAAAGAAAAAAATTAAATCAAAATATTCATTGTACTAAAGTGATAAGAAAATTAATCTAGAAAAAAAAAAAAAAAAAAAAAAAAAAAAAAAAATTTTTTTTACCACAAGTAATATAAATGCACTCCTTTCATAGACAAATTCATTTCTGATTTGCTAAATTGCATTAAAAAAGAATTTTTTTTTTTTTTTTTTTAAATAAATCTAAATTGAATATATAGCATGACACAAAAGCCACCATTTTAAAAACTGAAAAACTTGAATAAAACATACACAATTTATTTTTTTTAATGAATATAATTAAATAATTTTTTGGACTTGTAAATTACTTGGAAAACAGCATTTGAGGATTATTCTATTACACATACTATTTTTAAAAAAATCTTAAGGCCAAGAAAAATAATGTACTACATAAGAGTGATTATATTCAAATATATATATATATTTTGCATGTATAAATATTGGTTAAATTATTTAATTTTTTTTATTTTATTTCTTTTTTTACATCTTCAAGTCAAATTGCTTTTCTTGATGTTGAAAAAATAAGTTTAAAAATGGGAATACAAATTATAACTTCTGAGCAAACATGTTAGGCAAGCTTATTCTTGTTTCAGATGTATGCTGTCCCTGTCGTAAGGAACAACCCAGATGAATTATTTAAAAAAAAAAAAAAAAAAAAAAAAAAAGAGACTAGAATTAAGTTAAAAATGATACTCGTCAAAATTATAAATAAATGATAAATAATGTCTTAGCATATTCTAAAGCTATTTTAAAACAAGATTTTATTTTTTTCAAATTAGCTAATGGAGATAGTGACTTCTGTCAAAACACAGGATACAAAAAAAAAAAAAAAAAAAAAAAAAAAAAAAAAAAAAGTAAAAATGTTTTTATTTCGTCAAAGATAAAATTGTATATATGCGTGTGTAGAACTTTGAACAATTTGCTTCATTTTGAAAGTTTAAAAAATAAATAGTGACATTAGGTAGTAAGAATTAAATTTTAATGTACTATAATCATTTAGGTAAAAGACGCCATTTTTCTAAGATTTTTCAGCCCAAAAGTTAAGGTGTGTATTATACAAGAGAACTATACAATTAACATTTTCCCGGCCAAATGCCTCACAATTTTTGGGATGGGATGATCAAAATAACTGATGTTTATAGTTCAAATGAGTATTTTACACTATTACAGAGAAATATCCAAATTTCTTAGTTTAAAATTAGGGGTGTGTGTTATACACAATTACAGAAACAAAGACATTCATACTTAGTGGTTTTGAATGGCAAATTTCTGGATTCTTTTTTGTATTTATATAAAATTAAATTTTTAAAAAAATTTAAATGTTAGTTTTTCTAGCTTTCTAAAATCTAGTTCAGAATCTATCAAGTTGATTGAAAAGATGAACTTGAATTGCTACTTTGCAGAGTTTGGCATCTCATGTGGTATAATGGATTAGCAGACCATTATTAGTGAGTTCGATTCTCAATGGGTGCCCCACACTTCCAGGTTTGTACCACAACTAAGCTAAGCTTTGTAAATAACCATTTTGTAGACTTGGATTCTTCCTGTTCAAATTCCTTAATGTTTACTACAATCTTTGACAAAAAAGTTTGTTTGTTTAAATACTTACAACTAGTAATTTCTAAAAGATAATGTTCATAAAGGTTATAAATAAAGTGGGCTCTTAAGGATTCTAGGATAAGGTAGACGATTTATATTATTTACTATTTTGGCAAGTATTACAAACAGTAATGTTACTTTGCCTTTTTAATCTCTAATCAATTCTGAACAAGATTTTACATGAATGGAAAAGAAAATTTTCTAAAAATTAAGCATTCAAAACCACAAAATGTTATGTTGATTGGAATGAAATTTGATTTTTCTTTTATAAATGTTCCTATTTTTAAGTCAACATCAAGGAGATGAGAACCAAGTTCTGTTTGTTCAAATACTTATGAAAAGTATTATATATGATTTTAGTCCTACTTTATGGCAGAGGTTGTTGCCAAATTTTCATCCCAAAAACCGAATCCTGATCAACATGAAGCAGAAGAAGATCAGCATTTGGCCTATCACCAACAATTATTCAATAAAATCATTATAAAACAGTGAAGCTTTGAGCAACATTACCCCTTGGGGAGGGTCTACAACCACGCATGCATATCATTGATGATCTATTGAAATTTTACAGATGTGTTGTCAGTAATTAATGTTCAGATTCCCCATAAGAATATACAATGCTCGGAGACAGCAAGATAATCTTTGATAAAATTTCTTCAAAGAGAAGTTTAATCATTAAGATTGTATGTAATTTAATATGAATTTGTAAGTGATAAAATTGTTACCTTGTTGAGTTCAAAATGAAAAATTGAGAAAAAATATTTTCAGTGCATTGAATTCCTGTGGGTCATTCAATACCAATCACTAACCGCCTTTGTATTAAAAATGACATGAAAAGTTAATAAGCAATAATATAGTTCCCTTTTCATACATTACTGAGAATAAAAATAATGGCAGGGTAAGAATTGATTTTCCTCTGTCTTTTTAAGAAAACATTCAAATGAAAGTCTAGAACTAAATTCTCTCCAGTTATTAACTTTAAAACAACTTTTTTTTTTTAATGCTGTTATAAGATGAATTTAAGATATTTGAACACCTATAGAACAAATTTTTCCCATATCTCTAGTTCCAAAATCTATCCAATTAATTTAGTAGAATAAAAAGAATCAGATAATCAAAGTTATGAAAGTAGAATTTATAAATATTTGTGGATAACACACATCCCTAACTTTGGACTATGAAATCGGGGGAGGGATTCTCATGTATAATATGCACCAATCTTAGAATTTTTATTAGCTAAATTTAGCATTTTTTCAACTTTTTATCATTTTGTACAGACTAAAAATAAGTTTATATACTTCATATATTTGAAACAAAAAATTAATATAGCATTTGTGACAAATGCACAGGCATATTCACACTAAAATGCAACAAGCTTGAGGCAAACATAAGCTGACATTAGGAGAAACATTAGTTTGGATAAAAGATATAATTTACTTCTGGTCATCGCAGCCTAAATATGATGAGGCATGTAGCCAGAAAAAAAAAAAAATAAATAAATAATAAAGTTCTTCGGTATAATACAGACCCCTAACTTTTGGGCTGAAAAATCTAGAAAAATACTGTCTAAAACAAATGATTACAAAGGTATTTTTTCTAATTTACTTCTTGAAATTACTGTCTGAGACACTATTCTTTACAACTTGTTCAATCTTGTCTGTTAAACACCTCAACCTTATATTGTGCAGATTCTTTTAAGACAAGATTAGTCAGCTGCAAGTTTTGGCCAAAACTGCACAACCAATGGGTAGGCTCCATGAAAGAAAGAAAAAGAAGCAAAAACAAATTCTGAGAATAAACATTTTTTTTTATTTACTCTTCTGGTTTATCATGGAAGGAGGTGTGTGACACTTTACAATATGGACTTGGGTACTGTTTCCTAGTTAATGTAATAAGGATGGCGGATAAAGACTTGGTCAATTTCTTATCCCATTCTATTTAACAATCAGCTAACTCTGATGTCCATGTTCTTGTAACCAACTATAGTGGACAGGGATGGTGAACCCAGCAGTCACTGGTTGGGTTGCCCCTAATCTATGTCCTGATTGTTTCCTTGAATATATGCAACTCTGGCTTCTACTCATTTATGTACATAGATAAATACTACCTGTGCCTACACACAACCAATACAGATATTCTCACCCTTGCATGCATATACATAGATATATGTTGTGCTTATATATATATATACATACATACATACATACACACGCACCCATATAGACAGGCTTGCACTTACATATGTGCACCAGAGACAGAAGAGCTTATGTTATGCAATAGAGAATTTCAATATTTTGTTCCAGTGCTTTTTCCTCTCATTAACAGTAGATGAACCATTGTGATATATGTCAAAGCCTAGAGTTGTCTTATTTTTGCAAAGGTTCAACCTTTCTGTAGATCAGTATGTAGTTACCCAACCCTTCCACTATGAACAAGATTAGACAAATAGTCAGTGTTTAACCAAAGTAAAGATGGTCTGAATTCAGAGTTTCCTTCTAGACTGGTTGCCTAAGCAGTGCTATATATTTTAAATAAAAACAATGTCCGTCCTAATATTTACCCATAGCTGAGGGAAGAAGAGAGGGAATCATATTTTTCCCTGAGGGTAATAGTACAAAGTGAAATGCAAACCTTATCTAGGATTTGAACCTGAATTGACAATTCTATTTTTACAATGATAAGTGTTCTTGTAGATCAGTATAAATACTAACCTTGATACCTGCATCCTTTTCAGAAGTGATTATTGAAAAAAAAAAAAAAAAAAAAAAAAAAAAAAAAAAAACAAACACAGAATTTACCACAAACAGTCTGGTGGACACAGGAATTTTAAGAGAACTCTTATAATCTTGTATGAACAAAAGACATGGAGCCAAACCATTGGTTACTAGATTATTGGTAATATTGCTGCACTTGCAGAAGAAAAAGAAAAAAAAAATGTTAGTAAATTAGTCTATGTAAAATTTTATTGTGTGCATGTTTAATAGGAAAGTAATTCAGAGGTTTTTGGCTTGCAGACAGACAAATGGTTATTTAAAATTACAAGGTCATCTGGCATTGTCCAGGATACACTAGCTTTTGTGATATACCTCCTGTCTTTGTATTTGTGAATAGTCTAATGTTTTTATAAAATCAGATAATGCAAAATGAAAATTACAGACATGCATACTATTATGTCTTTCAGAGAAAAGAATGCAAGAGAAATAATAGTACCAATTGCTATTATTCACATAAAAAATCTTTACTTGCTAATGATAAAAATTTAAGTAACATTTAAATAATCCTGGAGGCACTCATGCCATAAAAGTTATCATAGAAAATAGAGTCAATAACCCAAGTTCAAATCCTGAAGAAAGTTGTTTGTATTTCATATAGCACTTATACTCTTGGGAAAGTTATGATTCCAATTATTCTCCCTCCAGCTACAAGGTAAACAGGAAGGCAGACTGGGATATTTAACTTAGGTATAGCAACCAGTCAAGAAGAAAAACTGAATTCAAAACCAGTTGCAGACCTGAAGAGGGATGGGCACTATTCTTGCACAAAGCATGCTAACCCCATAAAGTAGCCTCCCACCCTTCATGACCAAACCAAGTTTGGAGGCCACCGAGTGAAACAACCTCCAGTAAACATAAGAAATATGCAGATCAAATGGGGAAAAAAAAAAAGACTAGTTTTATATGAAGAAGTTGAATCTTAATGTAGAACATGAGTCTATTCTAAATATTTCTTCTTAGATCAAAATGAAGTATCAGTTTAAAGAAAAAGTATACAGTAAAAAAAACACAACAACAAAAAGTTACTCGGGTGTTTCTACTCAATGATTCAGTTTAGATTTGCATAACTGCTTTTCTAGCAACAGTAAATATACTAAGAAATTGAACAAATAGATTATCATATTAGTATTACAAGAATAAGAATTTAGTAAATAGTTTGAGAATAAAGAGGTTATGCTACACCAATTTTCCCAAGAGGATAGAGCTGTCTTAAATAAATAAGTAGTAATAAAGAAAAGATTCTGGTATTTAAAATTCTGGTCTTTATTTAGAAAACCGATTACAGGCAAAGATAATAGCAAACTGACAGTGACAATAAACTCAGCATAAATGGAATTGGTTTTTCATATTTTCTAGTGATTCTAGCAGCAAATGAACAATAACTGAATTATCTCAATAAAAAACATGGGGCATGTGGTGGTAGTATTAGTAATGATGATAAATAAAATATAAATAAAACAATACATAGTCATTTGGCTAAAATTAATAATTCATATTTACACTTTTCATTTCAAGAAATTACTTTTTTGATTAAAATGTTCAATAAGCCTAAATGTAAAATACCCAAGTACACAAAAACATTAGTAAAAAAATATTTTCACTAATTTATCCAACTACAAACTACTTGTAAAATGTTGACAATATCAATCAATTTACAGCTCTAAAAAGAATTAAATCAGTAAAGGTTTGTAGGTGTGTATATTGAATTGAAAGTGAAAGGTAAACATCTTTAGCTTATTAGTAGGTAAAAATGTTTGTTGTAGGTTTGTCATTAGAAGACATTTCCATCATAACTTCATTCTTTGCTTTTGATTGAATTGTAACAATTATCATTAGTATGCATTTCTAAGCAGGTTTGGTCAGAATTAGTGTTTTGTTTGTTATATTCATTAATTCTAATATTGAAGATGGAAGAAAACAACATTCTTGATATATTATGAATTCTTATTTTAAGATAGATAAAAATGCAACTAGTATTCAAATTGATTATTGCAATTTAGGAAGAAAGTACTGTGAATAATTAAATGTGTCAAGTCATTTTCAAAGTTATGCAAACAGAGTTATACTATGTGTATGGTATAATTGAAAGAGTTCTCTACCGAGTTCATCTGGAATGAAAAATTATTCAAACAATTATTACTTTGAATCAGAGCAAATGAAAGCAACAATCTATGAAAATCAACTGAAATTAGTTAAGAGAAAAGATAACATTCCAGCTGGATAATGCTGAACATTGTTACAGGCTGGCTAGAAAGTTTTCAGCCATAATCCTGATATATTGAACATTTATTCTGGTCTTTAATTCTCTAAATAAAAGTTCAATTGCTTGGAAGACTGCAAAAGACACCTAAAGTAGATTTTTTTTGCACAAAATAATAAAATTATGAAGTCATCTTAATAACTGAAGATAAAAAACTGGTAAATATGTTCATCAATAAAGTTAACTTTTAGCCAACTAAAAATTCTTTATTTAAATTCATAAATGAACTTTATTTAAAACCTGACAGTATTAACTTTTCATATACCTGTACACAACAGAAAAGGACTTTTGATGAATTTGTTTTTTTAGATCTTTAAAAAAATTTTAATTAAAAAAAAAAAAAAAAATTAAAAAAAAAAAAGCAGCCATAACACAAAGCTCTAAATATTTTACAGAATTATCCAAATAAATATTCAAATGACAAACTTTAAGGAAATAAAAATAACTGGCAAAAATTAGTTTAAAATTTAAATTTAGTTTTTAGATATGTTATTTAACTTTGAAGAATGAGCTATATTTTACATTTTTAAAGAGAATTTTACAATGGAATATGAATATAAGAACTGAATAAAAATATAATTTTAAAGTTTCTTAACAGTTGGTTAGTTGGTTGGTTGTTTTAGGCTATATCAACCCGTTCTGGGTTATTTAATGCCAAATTGAATTTGAAACAATTCAGTTTAGTATAAGTATAGTTTTTGTTTAACAGTTTAGATGTCAAAATAGTCCTATTTCAAGCAATTCAGTTTAACAAAAGTTCAGAGTTTAGTTCTATTTGACCCATAGATAGGACCCTATCAGGTGCTACTACTCTGTGCTAGAGTGGACCTGAGAGAGATGGCAATGAAGGAGTACTCCACATTTCCCAAAGCTCCAGCATTACTGAACCTTGCCATCAGATTGTTTAGTGTCATATCCAGGACTCTCATTGTGGGAAGGGGTTTTACCTCTCTGCAGAGAAGCAGTCGGTATATTCTACAGCCCCAACCAATTGAGCAATTCTTAACATTTAATAAATTGGGTCTAATTTTTTTGTTTTAAACATTTACAAAATTTTGAATATTTTCTCATATTTAAGAATAAAATGGAAAAAAGTGCAAACACCTGTTTTACAAGAAAGTTTTGTGAACCATGAAAAAGGTAAAAACTTTTATACAATTAATAAGAAAATAATGTTCTGGGAATTATTTTCACAAGAAATGCAATAATAAATTATAAACTTCAAATAATGACTCAATCAGTAAAGGATAATAATGGATAAGTCGACCAACAAATGTGGCAGATACACTCAATCCACCAAAAACTACCATTTCAACATGTACTACAAGACCAATAAAAACTCAGTCATATGAACATGTGCAAGTTTCTCTTATATATAACAGATTTGTTCACTTGTAATACACAGGTAAATCAATAAGTCTCTAGCTTAATGATAAAAATAAGCATTAATTTTAAACAACTAATATCCATTTTTCAGCATGATCTTTCCTTGTCTATACACTTAATCCAACTCTTCCTATTATCCACACAGATCAAACATTATAGAGTAACATTTTCAGGTCAAAATTTAACTAATAACCCTGATTGTTGGTTATGTTCTATGGCTAATCAACTCATAGATTATCTAATGCCAAATCCTACTTACAAATCATATTTAATATATACGTATAAACTAGTAGGTAACATTTTTAAACAAGCCAGAGCTCATTTGTTTGCATAGAGTTAAGTGGTTTCAAGTATTATGCAATACTAATAATTCAATTTAACATTAATCATTTGTTTGCACACAGTTAAATGGTTTAGGGTATGATAAATGATTAAATAGTTCTATTTTATCTACAAATAGGACCCTAACAGGTACTACCAGTTAGGGTCAGAGTTGACCTGAGAATAACAATGAAGAGGTATTCCACATTCCCCAAAGCTTTAGAACAGGAACCTAACCACCAGATGGTTTAGTGTTATATATATAAGACACTGCTTGGGAGAAGACATCTTATTCATCTCCAGTTGGTGGAATCTTCAGCCCCAGCCAACTGGTCTTTATACTAAAGAAGTTAATATTCACAAATTTTCTTTTAGATGAATCCATCTTAACAGTTTTCAAACAATTCACATACTTAATTTAACATCAAAGCTTTTACATTTATCAGAGATATGAAACAATATCTAAATATATAAACATGATGAAGTCTGACAGTGATAACCCTCCAATAATATCTTAATTTTTCCTACCCTCTAAATATATTCCTAGGATATGGATAAAGAGTAAGTAGTCTATGGTTGCTTCGTAAAATCAGTCTTACTTCCACATTTTCTCTCTCTCTCTCTCTCTCCTTTTCCATTATCACTTCTATAATGATCCCTGGCTGACTTGTTCCTCCATATACAATCAACTTTTATTAAACACCCCAAATATTTAAAACCATACTTTAAATAAATAAAACAGCCCAGTTAGCTAGGGCTGTAGAATATGCTGACTGCATCTCTGCAGGAGTAATTCACAAGTGTCCTGGATAAGACACCAAACCATCTGATGGTAAGGCACCAGTCCAAGAGCTTTGGAGAATGTGAAGTATCTCTTCATTACCATTACTCCCAGGTCTATTCAGACCCAGAGTGATAATAACAGTTAAGGTCCCATAGCAATATTCAATCATTTACAATACTTGAAAACTTAACTGTGTAGTTATCAACAAACAATTCACTATATATATATATATATATATATATATATATATATATATATTATATAAAATGTGATTTGACATTAATAACCTACAAGGGTCGATATGCCACAAACCCAATCAAATAAATAAAAAATAAACCACAAGAGATATACTCATGACCATGCATATTATAACTTAAAATGAGCTAACATTAACAAGAACTTTGTATATTTTTTTTGTAAATATTCTCATATCTATTCCAACATTTTCAGAAAGTAATAGCTGGAAATGACTTGTACAATACAGAATTTTTTTCCTTCTTTAATAATCCATAGCTATTTTTAATATTCTTGTCCGATTCTTTTTTTTTTTTTTTTTTTTTTTTTAATATACTACTTTGTTTAAAAAGGTTGTTTTTATGAAAAGAGCATTGAGTACCACTTCTAATTATAGTAATCTGAAGATTATAGAAACATACAGTATAGAGTTCAAGTTAAAAGCACAGCAAGTGTAACCTGAAGACAAACTTTTTAGTCCTTATTTTTATGATGCAGATATCATTGGGAAATGAGAAGTTTTAATAAATGGGCTAAGATTTGGTCTGTTTACCAAAACTTCACTCCTAAATGATATCTGCAATAGCAAAATAAGGTCTTAAAAGAAAAGAAAAAAATTGGCTTCAGGTTACCCTTACCATGCTTTTAAACTTGACAGTATACTAATTGATTGAAAGAATGAGTGAAAAGATAAAATTCAGATAATTTCTTTTGAGTAAATTGTAAGTAAAATAAATGTAATCAAACTATTTCCTGAAATGAAAAAAAAAAAAAAAGGATGTAAATAGTTTTTTTTTTGGTGGGGAGGGGTTATGCAAGTTATTTTGGGATATTCATTTTGGAAAAAAAGACTGTGAGGTCTATTTTTCAAGGCATATTCCTAAAAGGATGGGAAATAAAAAAAAAATGTTTCAAATAACATCTCTTAATTGCCAATGAATAATTCTGTTTACTAGGAAAACTATTTCTACCACTACCAGAGATAATCACACATCATGAAGCCAGATTACTAGCCTGATAACCGAGGTTTGCTGCTCCAGGTAAATGAGAATTATTAAAAACTGGTCTAATAAGAAATGAGCATTTTTAAAATGAGAAATATGTAAAATACTTAAGAGATATCAAGTACTGTCATCATCAAATATAATTTGTTACTTATAAGAATCTCAAATAAAGCAAATAGAAATTTCTCAAATAGACAGAGCCACTAGATAGTAACATGCTTGAGATATGCAATACCATAAGTAATCAATGAAAATACTGTAATGGCCTATACACTGAAAATTACAGGACCATGATTAATATGAAGGAATGCTCAAAAGATATAAGCATGACCAAAAAGGGAATGAAACATGCATACTATTTCACATTCATACAAAAGTTCAACATACCTGGCATCTTAGATAATATTTAATCATAAAAAAAAAAAAAAAAAAAAAAAAAAAAAAAAAGGGTGAGGAGAGTCATTTCTTTTGTTAAGAGAAAAACTTTTCAGTACCTTACTATTATTCACTCTGTCATTGGGGGATTTGAATATGTTGACTGCATCCCCTGTAGAGGGGTAAGAACCACTAAAGTGGTACTCTGGGTATGACACTAAACTGAATCTAATAGTGAGGCTCCAGTTCTGAAAACCTGGAGAGTGTGGAGTAATCCTTCATTGGCATTACTCCCAGGTTCACTAATCCAGGTTAGTAGTATCTGTTAGGGGTTGATTGGTCAAATAGATCTGTTTAGAAATTATCTACATTACATGGTACTGTATTAAAAAACAAAATTAAATAAAAAATATGAAAATGTAAAGTTTCCTCATTTTTTTGGAAACAAGAAAAAGAAAGAAAAAAAAAAAAAGACAAGTAACAAACCTTGTAGGATCTCCATACTGTAAAACCTTGAATATCTTTTTTACAAGTTTTCCAAATTTAATACTAAAAGTGACAGCAAATCACAGAAAGTGAAAGAGTAAAAACCTAAAGCAAGTCAAGTTGTAAGGCGGAATATTCATGATAAGGTACATAGCTAACTGCAATTTATAGCGGTGATAATCTGTTGGATGGTATCCTATCTGAGTGTAACAAAGGTTGGTAGCTTTGGTACTAACAATACTACTCATCTGATCAAATAGTACCAATAGTAGCTGTAGCAGCTGCTGTAGTGACTGCGGCACTAACTACATCTGCAGCAGAGATCCGTATGAGTTGGTGGAGTGTTTATAGAAGCTGGGGAGTTGTATGGAGTGGCAGGTTTCAGGGGCTGAGATGTGACAAAATCTTTAGGATATTGCTTTCATTTATACACAGTTCAAGAGAAATAGATGAATGCAGTTATATGCAATTTAAAAGGAAAATGATTTTACAAAAACACACACACACATATATATATATAAGCACACATCATGAGAGAGAGAGAAAAAAAAAAAAAAGAGAAAAATGTGTTCATAATGCAATTGAAACTATATCAAACCTAATAACCACTAATCTTACTGAATAGTTGCTCCTTGTTGCCTTGTGCCAGACTTGATACAAAAAATAATCAGCTTATGCTCATTGAGCAATTCAGGTTTCTAAATCAGTTGCTAAATCCAAAGAAGTGATCAAGGAAATAAACACTGAGTTTACCTTAGTCTGGTACAAGGTCACAAAAAGGCAAAACTCACTAGCAACACCTTTCAGGATTTACATGCTGACAAATTTCTATACAGCAACTGTTCTCTCTCGAAATATAAGTATATGATTTATACTGTGGAACATTAATTTACATATATAATTCGTTTGTGAACATTGAGACAGAATTACACAGAAAGTATTAAATCTGCACATTTACATAAATGTTAACTGAAACTTTACTTAGAAATACAAAACCATATTTAAACTACAAGTCTATCTTGTCACTTAAATTATATATATAATTTTCATTATCTATGTGTGTGTGCATGTATAGTTTTCCAAGTAAGAAAATTCCTACTACCAAATAGAATAACACATGCACAGAGTTAGAGTACTACACAGATAACTATGAGATTTGTGTTAGTAACCCAGGACAAACAGCACCTCTTAGAGAAATTTCTAACAGAAATACACTTAAAATGCTTTGATTTAGAGAATAAAAGCAACTTCTAGTCCAATTTGCAACTATATGATAATTTGTGGAAAATTAATTCAGAACACTCTTTATTAAAAATTCAAATACAGAATATAATGGAGATAGCTATGTAATGCTTATTAAAATCCTTTACAGCAGTTACAAGAACTCAAAGAGGCCCAGATATCCTTTAGTTTCATCATGGACTCCCTCATCTTCATCTAAATGTAAACAGATATATGTAAAAGTATAATAATCACATTAACTCTCAGGTATATATTTCCAGCTTAAATTCTTTGCACTCAAGCACAAAAAATAAAATACTATTATAGTTGTCATACATTGCATACAAAACTAATATGTATATCTAACTATTGAGAGACAGGTAGAATAAATTATTAACATATCTTATCTCTATAACCCTTTTGCAGGTAAAGATATTCTTGTCATTTATATGATAGCTCAATGTAAGGCATTTTCCAATTGGCCGCTGGTTGAACAATTCAATTTTAATGTATAGAAACATCGCTAGGAGGCCACACTGGTATAGAGTTGTGTAAGGGTTGTTTTGCAAAAATATAAAAGAGAATGATTTGTTTTGATGCTATTGTAATCAAATTACCTTGAGATAGAGATATATATAGATATATATATATATATATATATATATATATATATATATATATATATATATATATATATATATATGATTGACTTATTTGCAAATTTTCAGAAAATGATTCACCAGCTTTATAAAAGATTTGAAAAATTATCTGATAGAATGTTTTGTGCCAATTAACCCTAAGAATAAATTTAACACATTTCTAAATTATTTTTTTATTCATTGATAATCTTTTCAGATTTCTCTTTATATCAATCCCAATCTTGGAGAAAAAAAAGTAGAGTTAAAAAATTAAAAACATCAGCTACCACCATCATGGGGACTTCTATTTCTACCATCAGTATATGAAGTAATATGTTATCTTCTGCCAATGCAGGCACCCCAGGGAAATAGCCTAATCAGCTGAAAGATGTACAAAAGAATGGAGAGATAGACAAAAGAAATGTAAAGATGAACAAATAAGAAATTGATTGCTCTGTTAAGTTATAACTTTGCCACACACAATACATCCAAAGCCTTTTGGTTGAATTTACAAACTAAGTTTTTTTTATACTTAATTTCTTGTATAGACAACTCTTAAGAAAAGAAAAAAAAAAGAAAAAACAATTAAAATTCTTACAATTTTTGCAGTAACTTAAACTTTACATATCTAATCTGGCATATAACACTGAATACGCGTTTATTTAACACTGAATCCAGAAGCCTAATATTTTGAGCTGAGTGCTATTTTACTATCCACCGTAGAACCTGATAACAAAAACTATGAATAAAAGGCTTTGTGCACCCCCAGATAAAGGGTATATGGTGCTCAGATTGACTGACTGATTGATTGAAATGGCATGTCAACCTGGCTAAGATTATTTTATACCTAGGAATTAGGGAATCACATTCATTGCATATTTATATTTACATTTGTTGGGTAGATGTTTAAGACTTTTTTGCACACAGTTATATCAACTACTCATATCTGATACAAATAATTTGCATAAAGATGTGTGGTTTCAAGGGTTATCAAATACTAATAACTTATGTGCAGTGATATGATTTCTAGTAATTATTTTATTTTTAGAAGAAGAAATAATAATAATAATAATAATAATAATAATAATAATAATAATAATAAAAAATAATCTGGAGAGTGGAACTGACAGGAGAAAAAAAACATAGAAGTAAAAATCCAGAAAGGCATATTCCAGATATATGCACTATCACCATTACTATTTGTAATAGTGATGATGCCACTCAATCACATTCTCAGGAAATGTACAGCAGGATACAATCTCAGTAAATCACAAGAAAATATCAAGCACTTAATGTACATGGATGACAAAACCGAAAAAGAATTGGAAACCCTAATACAGACTGTTAGAATATACAGTCAAGATATAGGGATGGAATTTGGCATAGAAAAATGTGCCATGCTAGTAATGAAAAGCAGGAAATGACATGACAGAAGGAATCAAACTACCAAATCAAGGAAAAATCAGAATGCTAAGAGAAAAGGAAATGAACAAATACTTGGGAATATTGGAAGTTGACACCATCAAACAAGTGGAGATGAAAGAAAAAATAAAAGAGTATCTCGGGAAAACCAGAAAGTAACTTGAGACAAAACTATATTGCAGGAACTTTATAAAAGGGATAAATACCTGGGCTGTCCTACTCATAAGATACTCAGGACTATTCTTGGAGTGGACCAGAGAAGACTTCAAACAAATGGATCAGAGAACAAGAAAACTAATGACCTTGAATCCCAGAGATGACATTGACAGGCTATATGTGCTAAGAAAAGAGGGAGGAAGAGTACTCGCCACCATTGAAGACAGCATTGACACATCAATACAAAGACTACATGGATAAGGACTGATTACAGCCACCAGAAACATTACTGACAACATGATGACCAACAGAATGACAATAACTAGAAAACAAAAATGGCAAGAAAAACAACAATGGACAATTTAAGTGACTAACAAACAATATCTTGCATGAGAAAATATGGACATGGCTGAGAAAAGGAAACCTTAAGAGAGAAATCGAATATCTTCTAATAGCAGCACAAAACAACATTATAAGGACCAACCATATCAAAGCAATAGATAAGAAACAACAAAATAGCAGATGTAAGTTATGTGGTGACAGAGATGAAACGATCAATCATATTAAGCAAATGCAGCAAATTAGCACAGAAAGAATATAAGACTAGATATGACTGGGTGGGAAAGGTGATCCACTGGGAACTGTACAAGAAATTGAAATTTGATCATACAAACAAATGATACATGCACAACCAAGAGTCTGTCCTGGAGAATGAGACGCACAAACTCCTCTGGGATTTTGAGATACTAACAGATCACCTAAAGTCAACCAAACCTTATAATTTTTTTTTTAAAAAAAAAGGGGAGAACTTGCAGAATTGCAGACTTTGCTGTCCTGGCTGACCACAGAGTAAAATTGAAAGAAAGCGAAAGAAGGATAAGTACCTCAAACTTGCTAGTTATATGGTCACAAGTAACTAATAATAATAGTCCTTAGTAAACAATTACAGCTTCAAGTAACTATTCTTAATACAAACAATTTATACATAGTTATACGTATGAAGTATACCTATCTAATGCAAAAATCTTTTGAACATATCTGAGCCAAGGATGGGACCCTAACAGGTTGTAGCATAGCATATACCATAGTAGCAGAAAATCTGCCTCTCTTCGGCAGTTAGCAATATACTAATAAGGAGTGGAGATAGCGATAATCTACAGGGATTGAAGGTAAAAATAATTATGTGTTAAGCTTAAGCCAGTGAATGAAACAAAGGTGTGCGTGTTAAAAAAAATGTAGACTAATAAGAGCAAAACAATTTAGGAAGAAAAATGAATAAAGTTTATGTAAAGCATTTTTTTTCTTATTGTATACAAAGAGGTTAGGTAGGAGATAAAAGTAGATAGCATTTACTTTCTCATATCTTACAGCTAATTGTGTTGTATAAATCTAAGGTCAATAATAATAAAGTAATAGAGTAAATAGAAAAGACAAGACATTAAACAAATCTATATTATAATTCTGCTTGTTTGTTTGCATGTTATACTCAGCTAAGTAGGATATTCTTCCCCCTTGACCAAGGGAGATATTCTTTGACATCTCCCCACAGCCAAGTGGGATATTCTTCCACCTTTCCCTTTAATTAATCGAGATATTCTTCATGTAGTGTTTGATTTGAAAAAGCAACATCACCATTGTATCAACAATTCTTTTGTATTTTGAAATTCAAGCAAGCAAAAAAAAAAAAAGGAGAGAGAGAGAGAGAGAGACAGGGGCTAATTACTTGATACTTTTTACAGAATTTTCAGTCTAGCTTCACAAGAAAGACCTTTGCAGCTATTCGAGAAAGCTTCACTTTTATCTTACAGATATGCAAGAAAAAATTTTTTAAATAAAATAATTAATTTAGAGGAAAAAAAAAAAAAGAGGAAAAAAAAAAAAAATTATATAGGCCTCTCTCTTAAAGGAGTGTGATAGAGAATACATGTGTATAAAAACAGTTTTGTTGATTGGGATAAGCTATACATTCTCTCTCTCATGCTGGCTTTTTTTGGTGTCAAAAGAATTGTTAGGAGAAATTTTTTTTATTTTCCTTGTTAAATGGGCATACCACTTTGGAGATAAAGATTGGCAAAGAAAAAAAAATGGAATGAATAAAAAAAATTTTTTTTTAAAAGAAATCTTATAAAAAGGAAAAGGTTTTGATTTTTTTCATTCTAAGGAATTTCCACAGGTCCTACAAGTATAGACAATAGTTAAACAACCAAAACACATAAGCAATTTCCAAAAATATTCCTGAAGGTTATTTTTATCTGAATCTTTGTCAAAAATTATTAGTTTTGAATAGTATTTTTTTTTAGGCTTTAATTTTTATTTGTTTTTTGCTAAGAGTGGAGGCACCCATTAAAAAATAAATTGGATTTTCATTCTGTGATGACAGGAAGCATATGTATATACCCAATTCCTTTGCCATGACAGTTTTCTAAAGAGTAAACTGGTTGCCATACTACAGTTAAAGACCCCAGTCTGCCCTACTATTTACCTATAGCTGGAGGGAGAATAGTTGGATTCATAACTTTCCCAAAGGTATTAATGCTATGTGAAATGCAAACAGCTTTGTTCAACATTTGAACTATTTGCAGAGTGTTTCCTACAATGATAACCGTATGCCACAAGCAGAGATCAGAAATAAAAGATAAGCTGTTACTAAGACTTGAACTTGTGTTCCCTTCTACGTCTTGGAAACCTGGTTAAATGCACCAGCTACTTTATCAAAGCTCAAAAGAGCCACTGTATGCAGAAGCTTAAATCAAACCAACAAACCAATCATTTCCATTTCTTGATCTCAATATTCCCATAGGTATTCAAATATTTGATTATAGAACCATATTTTTTTTTCCTTGCTCATTCAATATTTATTTTATACTATCACATCTGAATTGTATTTGCACACATTAGTGCAGGTGTAAGATAGCATAATAATTATTAACACAGAATAATTCAAATTCATACTATGACTGCTAATGCACATTTTGCACAGATACCATTGAGAAAGGCATGAAATCAACATTCCTAAACTGTCAAGTAGTATTTTGACAAAAACAATATTATGCAAATGATAAACCATGATTGTTGATGTTCAAGAAGTGGGCAAGTTAAATATTTAGTAAGTTATGGTGAATACCAATCTAGACCAGTTTATGGTGAAACACATTTTTAAAACAAATATTTCCCAAAACCTTAAATATTCAATTAAAATTAGTTTTTCTATTTCAATTCCCATTGGACTTTTCTTAATCAATTAATTTTAATGACATTTCAACCAATGTGGAGTTATTTTATGCCTAGAGGTCAAGGAAATTGAATACACTATATGTTCAATATTTACAGTCTTTGCATAGTTTAAAGTTTTTGGACATAATTCTATGATATCAGGTATTCTTATCTACAAATAATTTGCAAACATATATTTATTTGACCTATAGATTGGACCCTAACAAGTACTACCACTCTGGTTCACAGTAGACATGGGAGTAATAGTAATAATTAAATGGATACTCCACACTTCTCAGAGCTCTAGAACTGGAGCCTCACCATCAGATGCAGTTTAGCATCATATCCAGGACACCCACTTTTTAGGGGTGTCATAGGCTTCTACAGGGGAATACAGTCAGTGCATTCTAATCCTTGCTGACAAGGCAATTTTTTTAAAAAGTCCACATGTTCCCAGATATTTACATTCAAATGTTCATTTATTTTGATAAACAAAGGGTATCTCTAGCAGCCTATTAGCTTTATTGCATATTGTTTAGTAATATAATTGGTGGAAATTGCCATTACTTCCAGGTTCATGCTAATCCAGAATAATAGTGACTGTTAGGATTCATTTTAAAAAGGTCAAATAGATCTGTTTAAAGATTATTTGTATTCAATAGGAATACTTGATACCATATAACTATAAATTATTTTTTACCAAGAATAGTTACTTGAAGCTACAATTATTTACTATGGTTTATTATGAGTTAGTAGAAACTATAACTGCAAGCAAACAAATGACTATTATCCAATAGAAATTATTAGAAAACATAATTATTAAGACAAGATAAGAATACTTGAAAGCATACAATTATTCAGATAAGAATACTTGATATAAATGTGTGCAAAAGAAAAAAAATACACAAAAAATATGTAAATATAAATGTACAATGAACATAATTCCCTAAACTGTAAGCATAGAATATTTCTAAACAAGTTGATATGCCATTAAAACCAACCAACCACACACATCTCTCTCAAGTCATATTGTACATCTGAAGAAGGCAGTATAATAGGTCAGCCAAAACATTTTGATAAGCTCAGTAATAAGAATGCTAATGATTTATCAAAAAATGACAAAAACTGGAAAATACAGGAAGTTCAATTTTTTAAAAATTGAAGACAAATTTTAAATGGGATTTTGATCGAAATTTGTATTTATAAAATATTAATTTTGTGTTGTTTTATTAGCTAGACCATGGTATTGGGGCATCAGTAGTAACATTATCTAATTTTAAACTTTAACCTAAAATATGAGATAAGTGTTTCAAGAAAGTAAAGGTTTTATTTTTGAAAGAATTGATAATTCAATTGAAAGAAAAATAAATAAATAAAAAAGAAAAAAAGAAATAAAAAGAAAAAAAGAAATAAAAAGAAAAAAAGAAATAAAAAGAAAAAAAGAAATAAAAAGAAAAAAAGAAATAAAAAGAAAAAAAGAAATAAAAAGAAAAAAAGAAATAAAAAGAAAAAAAGAAATAAAAAGAAAAAAAGAAATAAAAAGAAAAAAAGAAAAAAAGAAATAAAAAGAAAAAAAGAAATAAAAAGAAAAAAAGAAATAAAAAGAAAAAAAGAAATAAAAAGAAAAAAAGAAATAAAAAGAAAAAAAGAAATAAAAAGAAAAAAAGAAATAAAAAGAAAAAAAGAAATAAAAAGAAAAAAAGAAATAAAAAGAAAAAAAGAAATAAAAAGAAAAAAAGAAATAAAAAGAAAAAAAGAAATAAAAAGAAAAAAAGAAATAAAAAGAAAAAAAAGAAATAAAAAGAAAAAAAGAAATAAAAAGAAAAAAAGAAATAAAAAGAAAAAAGAAATAAAAAGAAAAAAAGAAAAAAAGAACTAAAAAGAAAAAAAGAACTAAAAAGAAAAAAAAAAAAAGAACTAAAAAGAAAAAAAAAGAAAGAACTAAAAAGAAAAAAAAAGAAAAAAAGAACTAAAAAGAACTAAAAAGAACTAAAAAGAACTAAAAAGAACTAAAAAGAACTAAAAAGAAAGAAAGAAAAAAAGAACTAAAAAGAAAGAAAGAAAAAAAGAACTAAAAAGAAAGAAAGAAAAAAAGAACTAAAAAGAAAGAAAGAAAAAAAGAACTAAAAAGAAAGAAAGAAAAAAAGAACTAAAAAGAAAGAAAGAAAAAAAGAACTAAAAAGAAAGAAAGAAAAAAAGAACTAAAAAGAAAGAAAGAAAAAAAGAACTAAAAAGAAAGAAAGAAAAAAAGAACTAAAAAGAAAGAAAGAAAAAAAGAACTAAAAAGAAAGAAAGAAAAAAAGAACTAAAAAGAAAGAAAAAAAGAACTAAAAAGAAAGAAAAAAAGAACTAAAAAGAAAGAAAAAAAGAACTAAAAAGAAAGAAAAAAAAGAACTAAAAAGAAAGAAAAAAAGAACTAAAAAGAAAGAAAAAAAAGAACTAAAAAGAAAGAAAAAAAGAACTAAAAAAAGAAAGAAAAAAAGAACTAAAGAAAAAAAGAAAAAAAGAACTAAAGAAAAAAAGAAAGAAAAAAGAACTAAAGAAAAAAGAAAGAAAAAAGAACTAAAGAAAAAAAGAAAGAAAAAAGAACTAAAAAGAAAGAAAAAAAGAACTAAAAAGAAAGAAAAAAAAGAACTAAAAAGAAAGAAAAAAAGAACTAAAAAGAAAGAAAAAAAGAACTAAAAAGAAAGAAAAAAAAGAACTAAAAAGAAAGAAAAAAAGAACTAAAAAAAAAGAAAAAAAGAACTAAAAAAAGAAAGAAAAAAAGAACTAAAGAAAAAAAGAAAAAAAGAACTAAAGAAAAAAAGAAAGAAAAAAGAACTAAAGAAAAAAGAAAGAAAAAAGAACTAAAGAAAAAAAGAAAGAAAAAAGAACTAAAGAAAAAAAGAAAGAAAAAAGAACTAAAAAGAAAATAAAAAGAACTAAAAAGAAAATAAAAAGAACTAAAAAGAAAATAAAAAGAACTAAAAAGAAATAAATAAAAAGAACTAAATAGAAATAAATAAAAAGAACTAAATAGAAATAAATAAAAAGAACTAAATAGAAATAAATAAAAAGAACTAAATAAAATAAAAAGAACTAAATAAAATAAAAAGAAATAAATAAAATAAAAAGAAATAAATAAAATAAAAAGAAATAAATAAAAAAATAAAAAAAGAAAGAAATAAAAAGAAAAAAGAAAAACAAATAAAAGAAAAAACAAATAAAAGAAAAAATAAAGAAATAAATAAAAAAGAAAAATAAAGAAATAAATAAAAAAGAAAAATAAAGAAATAAAAAAGAAAAAGAAAAAAGAAAAGAAAAATGAATAAAGAAAAGAATAAAGATAAAACTGCTTGTTTACATATTGGTTGATTGATAGAGGGGAGGGGAGATTTTGAACGTTAGATGGCACATAACCAAGAAGCCCAAATTTTATCTGCTTTTATATGAAGCTATTAGTAAGAAAAAAAATATACACTTAATCAAATGAATCTCAAAATATTAGTTTGTTACAAATTCTACTGGACGAATTTGTAACATGTAAATAAAACTGTAAATAATGAGTGGGATCAGAAATTCAATATGTCACAAAGGAGGCAGCAGTGTAATGGTTATCATTTTAGGAAATGGACATGGCGACACAAGTTTCACTTTCATGTTGATGACTTTGGGAAAGCTAAAGGTAAATAGAATCGACTGGGCTTTTTAACTTTGGTGCATCAACCAGTCTAGGAGAAGGAAAACTAAGCTTCATTTAAAAATTGACCTTATGTCACATCCTGCCTGCATTCGGAGGAAGGGTAAATACAAACATACAAGTCACAAAATTGATCAAAGTTTAAGAAATAACTATCTTGAATGCTGTGTGTAATTACCAAATCCATCCACTGCAGGTAGAATGCAATACAAAGTTAATTTTTAACCAGAAAAAAGCTGGTTTGAATTCAGGGTTTTCCTTCTCCTAGACTGGTTGCCTTACCAAGGCTAAAGAATCCATTCTGCCAAATACTTACCCATAGTTGGGTGGGAGAGATGGATTCATACCATTCCCAAGGGCATTAATGCCAAATGAAACATTAACTGCCTCATCCAGGACTTGAACTTGTCACCAATTCCATTTTCTATTATAGTAAGTGTGTCTTCATTGATGAACACTGATAGTTATTAATCTCTTTACCTACTCAAATTTGAGAAAAATCCGTTATAATAAAGTTTGCTGTACCCATTTTCTATGCAACTATTATTCTATTAACTATAATTTGGAGGTGCCAGTGGTGTAATGATTATCGTCATAGAAAATGGACACGGCGACACGAGTTCAAATCCTGGACGAGACTGATTGCATTTCACATAGCACTAATACCCTTAGGAAAGGTATGAATCTAATTATTCTCCCTTCAGCTATGGGTAAATAGTAGGACAGACTGGGTTCTTCAGCCTTGGTGAGGCAACTAGTCTAGGAGAAGGAAAACTCTGAATTCAAACCTGTTAAAGTCCGTTTAAAATTGACCTTGTGTCATACCCTGCCCGAGCAGAGGGGTTGGTAAATATGATAATTTGAAGTATCATGTTTCTAATATTCTGGCATGAAAAGTATGTTTTTTTTTAGCTTGCATATCAGATCATAGCAATGCTCTTGACACTTTCACACCTAGTAAGATAAGGGATTAAATGTCACAAAAAATGTTGTACAATCTTAAAAAAGTTAAAGATGAACTGAAGGCAAGGATAACAGCATCATTTACCAATTTAAACAAGGAGACCAGAGGAAAGGCTTGCCAGAGATTCCAAAGACATCTAGAGGCCATGGTTGAAGCAAATGGCAATTTCTTTGAATAAATTCAATCTTTAGTATTTAAAGATATATTTCCCAAAATTATATGAAAATATCTGATGAAGTGAGATGTCAGTGTTATTTTCCTTTTTGAATAATTTAGATATCAATTTACATATCACACCCTGAAAGAGAGAAATAGATAGTCTTGTTTTTAAACCATATTTTTAACAACCTGAGCTACAAATGAAAGATTCTGTACAAGCAGAAAAAGACAACTTAAGGCCAGTCAGAAAGTAACATTAATAGTTTCTCCAATACTTATATTCTTAGCAGTGCTTGGCAAATTTCCAAAATGATTTAAATATAACTATCACAGGAAAGATGGTTTCTACAGAGTAAAATTAATAAAAATACCTATGAACAATGATTTATATACATGTTTATCTTCAGAGTACATACATACTTTAATGTGCGTGCACACACACACACACACACACACACACACACACACACACACACACACACGAGATAAATAAAAATTTCTCCAAATTCAAAACCAATAGCTAGACTTGAAAAGACCAATGATGGTTGAAAAGACATGAGAATAAAATTTTGGGTAATTTCCTTCTATAAAAGCTTGAACCAAAACATTTGTAGACTTATGTGAAAATAGGAGAGAAATCAGAAATAACTTTTTTTTTTAAAAACTGGTTAAAAAAATTGTTTACAAAACTTTAAATATAATTTTGCTGCTTATGCCCACAAGTACATTTTAAATATGAATATTTTTATAAACAATTTTGGTGGTGGTGGATCAATCCCACCAACATCTTCATTACTAAAGAGCATAAATGTTAGGAACATGGTCTTAAATGGCTCTAGTATAAAACCACGAGAAATTTATTTTATTTTTTCTTAATTCATATTGAACAATGTCAGTGGTTGTGGAAATACCCATAACAAATTTCCATGATTAAAACATTGAATGTTATTTAATGCCCTCATAACTGCAATGGTGGTTTAGGTTGATAGACTATAAAACCAAACACTGTTGGGTTATTTAATATTGAAGTCAGTCTTTTTTTCAAAGAATTATGAATTCAAATAACCATTCCTTTTTAAAAAATAATCATAATTGCTGCACCCAGTTATAGTATGGGAGGCACACTTAGTGTAATAGTTATCATAAAAAAATGGGGTCAGTGACCAGAGTTCAAATTCTGGGTGAGTTGTTTGCATTTCACTTCATGCTCATGGCCTTGCAAAAGGCATGAATCATCTCTTCTCCCTCCAGCTATGGGTAAATAGTAAAGCAGAACGGGTTCTTTAGTCTTGGTTAAGCAACCAGTCTAAGAGAAGGCAAACTGAATTTAAACCAACTGTACTTCACAAAAAAAAAACAAAAAAAAACCTTTCAGTCACATTTTGCTCATGATAGAGGGGTTGGGTAAATACATACATGGTTTCAAGTATTCATATTTAATACAAGGATCATTAAATAAGTTTCCAGACATTTTGTATGGGCACTTCTTGATAGTACAAAAAAGTCTGGAAACTTATTGAATGCACCACATACTTATAGGGAGAGTCTTCATGGCATAGTGGCAAACATGCTGGTAAGCAAACTTCAGTCATGTAATTATATTCACTTTCAGACATACCTTTAGGAAAGGTATGAACTCCTTATGATATGTAGATTTTACAATGGAAAATTTTTTAAAAATAAAAACTACCTACTCAGTGTCATTTCTACTACTAATTCTAGAGTTTGAATAGCAATTTATGTCATATGATAACCTATTATAATTTAGTTAGGTTCTACTTATCAAAAACTGTTACACTGAACTTCATTATCTGGCAGTCAAAACTACTTTTTACTTTTGAACTTGAAATTTAAGTTTTGCATTGTATTTATTTATTTTTTACACCTTGTTAAGATAAATTATTTTTTGCAAATTATTGCAAAGAGTGGAAAAATGCAATCACTATCTTCCATAGAATCTTTATTTTTTGAAAAAAATTACAAGTTCACTCAATATGAAAAGGTGTAAGTATCAGTTAAATCTTATTTCATTTCTCTAATACAACTGCAACAATTTTAGCAAAAAAGAAAATTTTTTAAAAGTTAATTATTAAATAACAGTAGTAGTAGTAATAATAATAATAACAATAGTAGCTGTTGTAATAATAATAGCTGCTGTTATTGTTATCATTATAGTAGTAGTAATAATAATAATAATAATAATAATAATACCACCACCGCCAAGTATCAATTAACAAAAAGAAAGGACTTGTCATCTAGTGGATTTTGCTGTTCCAGTAAACCACAAAGTGAAAAAAGAAAATGAAAAGATTGATAATACTTGATCATGCCAGAGAGCTTAAAAAAAAAAAAAAAAAAAACCTGGACCATTACAGTGATTATGATACTAATTATTGTTGGTACTCTTGAAATAGTTTCTCAAATGCCTGGAAAAGAGACTGGAGGAATTTGAGATGTGGAAGAATAAAGACCATGGCACTTTTAAGATCAGCTAGAATGCTTAGAAGAGTCCTGGAGATCTGCTGTGAAAAATCAGTTAAAGTTTATGTGAAAATCTTTTAAAGAGTAAAATAATAATGAACAAAAGATCACTAAATAGAAGGTTTAAAAAGAAAAAAAAAGAAAAGAAAGAGAAAGAAAAATCATAACCATAATAGACGCACTATTTTTCCAGATTTTTCAGCACAAAAATTAGGGGTATGTATTATCCAAGGGAACTTTATGATTAACTTTTTTTCTGACCATATGCCTCATATTTAGGAGAGGATGTCTGAAAGAAAGTTATATCTACAGTCCAAACAAGTGTTTTTTTAATCCTATTACACAGAAATATCCACTGAAATGCAAGTTTGCTGATATTATTTCTCTTAATGCGAGTTTATTTTTTCCATAAGCTTGTTACATTTTTGTATGGACATGTTAGTGTGTTTGCTTTAAATAATACATAAATTTTGAGCTTTAAGACATGCAAACTATATAAATTCTTATTTTTAGTCAATAGGAATGGATAAAGATTGAACAAATGCAAAATTTAGACTAAATTTGGTTGCTAAAAATTCTAAAACTTCAGTTCTTATTATACACAATTTTTTTCCTTTTTCAGGATTTCTTCATCCAAAGTTAGGAGTGCATGTTATACACAAAAAGTTATAGTACTTGACAGTCAAATCTTACTTCCATAGTCATTTTTTTTAATTTAATTATTTCAATGTAAATACAATTATAGCAAGAAAAAGTAAATATAAAAAAAAGAAAAGAAATTCAGTACTAATCAAAGCAGAGACATCAAATCCATTTCACCTGAATCCCTTTCAGCTTTTGTCTCTTAAAAAATTTTTAAAATATAGCAGCACCAGAACATGTTCAGTTATTTTTTTATATGGTCAACATTGTTCATGGAGCAAATAAATGAACACCTATTCACATAAAACACTGTTGAGGATAGGCATTCATGACTATGTCTAGTTTATTATTATCATAGCTACTTAAATACAAAACACACCTGCATATCTACTTTTATTATCCTAAAATAGTAAATGAACTTATACTCCACCCCATAGGATACCACTTGTTCATCTACCATTCAGCAACCAATGTGGATCAGGAATTCAAATTTGTTTGGTGATTTAAAATCTTTACTGGCCTTATGCCTTACTTATAAAAACAGTTGTACAAAATAATGGTAGACATGATATATAATATGCACAAGATGAATGTTTCATGAATTGACTATTATATGCCTATTCTTTGCTTATTTTAAAAGTTTCTGATCAATACAACAAAAGCATGGAAATAAAATATTTTAAATTTTTAATGATGTCCATTTTAATACATATAGAAGCTGGAAACAAAGCCAATATACAGATAGTAATTTTATTTATCAGCCATTCTATCTTTGTAATCTTAATAATTTTATTAAAAAAGAAAAAAAAAATTTATTGTAGGGGCTTAATTATCAACAGACACAGGAAAAGGTAAAATAAATAAATAAAAATAGAAAAATACTTATAAATAATATAATGAATTTTGTCTCTTCCAAAGTTTAGTAAAAATTCCAAAGCATCAGTATACATTTAAACAATATTGAACACAGAAAAAAATGTAAATAATAATCTGAAGTTTTAAATGCGGTTCATATTGCAAAGAAAAAATCTATTTACAATTAGCAATTCTTTTACTCATAAAATCTACAGTGTCCATTAAACAGAATTTTGCTAGAAAAAAAATAAATAAATAAAAAAAATAAAGAATTTTTTTTAATTAGTTTGGAAAAGAAAAAATTAATGAACTCATTCCCCCGTTAGAAAATTAGTTCACTTGACAAAAATTAAACTAGTTTAATAAAATATACAAAATTATGAATTTATAGTAAGAAAGTTAATTCTTTTATTTATTTATTTTTAAGTCAGAGTTGATATAAGACCAAGAGCTCAGTTTTATTTTTCCTAAGTACTCATATGCTGTTCATCATGTACCCCCATGTAAATGTTATTTTCAGCTGTTTAAAATGATTGCTAGATGTTATAGAAAAGTAAGTGCACTACTTAAATTGCATTTGAAAAAAAAAAAATTTTTTAAAGTGATAATTACAAGCATAGTAGGAATTTTGAAAGTAAGGATAATGTAGTTTCTTTTACATAAATGTACATAAATTTGTAGATAGATGGAGACTTTGTGTGGTGGGGGGCAAATCATGTAGCATGCTTTGGACAGTAATAATCTGCTGGAGTCCATTCCTTTCAGGTCTACAACTGATTTTTCTTCAAGACCACTTGCCATACTAAGGCTAAATAGCCCAGTCTGTGATTTACATATAACTGGAAGCAGAATAGTTGGTTGGTTTTTATGGCATATCAACATTTGTAGGTAATTTAATGCCAAATCCATTTTTATACAAATAATCAGTTCTATTTCAAACAATTCAGTTTAGCATGAGTACAGAGTTTAATTGTCAAAAATATTTCTATTTCAAGCTATTCAGTTTAGTCAAACAGTTCTAATTCAAACAATTCAGTTTCGCATAAGTATGCAATTTAGTTCTATTTAATCCATATATAGGGCCCTATCAGGTGCTACCATTCCGGGCCAGAGTGGATCAGGGAACAATGGCAATGAAGGGGTACTCTGCATTTCCCAAAGATCCAGCATCACTGGAACCTCCCATCAGATTGTTTAGTGTCATATCCAGGATACTCGTTGGGGGTAGAGGTGCAGTCAGTGTATTCTACAGCCCCAGCCTATTAGGCAATAGAATAGTTGGATTCATATATTTCCCAACAATATTAGGAAAGCCTTGTTCAGAAGTTGAACTTGGGTACCTTAGTCCACTTTTAATGATGATAACCATTACACTACAGGTGCCTCCAAATAGATAAGCCACAATTTAAAATAATTTTTTTCTATATTATTTCTACATGTTCTCTTGTTCAATTGCAAGCATACAGTGAATTTGTATAGGTCTTGATAGCAAGTATTAATATATCAAATTGAAAATAAAGTTTACATAACATTTTAATTAAAAAAAAAAGAAAAAAAAAACAAGTATTATTAACAAACTAAAGCATGTTATTAAGATATTGCTGTGTACATTTTCTGGCAAGTTTCTGTGGTTTATGTGACTGACCTAAATACATTTGTAGCAATATATCATTAAAAAATCATAGGTTGAAGGAAGAATATCCAGCCTCCTTTTAAACAAACTTTGGCAATGAAAGGTTGATTGGAAGATGCCAAACCAGGGACATGGTTTATTTATGCATGATTGTTCATACAAGAGGGATGAACCAGAAGAACAGCTTTGATCCTGACAGCCAACTATTAGATTGTATTTTACAATAACTGAAAACTAATAAATCCCAAACTCCTGCATTTACTAAACTTAAACTAGTTTAGCACAAGGCCAGAATATGGCACACCAAGTGAAAACTGAACATGTTTAACAAGCTAAGCTAACTAATTATTGTTAAACATTAGACTCCCAAACTCTAATGTATTGTAATTATTTGTGTATAAGACTGTTTTTCAATCCAAAAGACAGAGATACATATTGCACACAGGAACTATATAATCAACTTTTTTATCAGCTACATGCCTTACTATATTCAGGTTGAGATGATTCTAAATCATATCAATGGTCCAAGTTAATGCATTTTATGCCATTACAGAAAAATATCCACTGGAATGTGAGCTTGTTATTAATTATGTTTCTAATATGAACTTATTTTTGCTGCAAGCTTGTTGCATTCATTGCTTGCTATATCTAGTGTGTCTTCTAAATACTATGCAAATTTTGTGTTTTAAGACGATGTATACTTTATAAATTATATTGAGTCAGTATAAACTAATAAAAAGTTGAACAAATGCTAAATTTAGGTTAAATTTAGCTACTACAAATCCTAAAAAGTCAGTGCATATCATACACAAGAAATTTTTTTTTTAAGATTTACCTTGTCTAAATTGGGTGGGGGGTATACACAAGGAATTACAGTGAGTATGTGTATAATTTAGTTTCTTTAATGGCATATCAATCTTTATGGGTTATTCAATACCAAAGCCATTCTTGTAGAATAATAGTAGTACTACTTAACCCATAGACGGCAATGATAAAGGTATTAGTCCAAAAGTATGATTGGAGTTTGAACTTGCTTACTATGCTGTCACAGTTCAATACATTAGCCCCTATGCCATGGAGACTCCTTACCTGTGTAATTTATATACATTTTAAAACTGGTGTTTAATGATAGTGAGTAAAATCCATGCAACTTTTGTTGTTCGCTTATTTGATCTCTATGATCCTATAGTTATGCATTAAAATGCTTGAAAGCATAAAAATTGGGTTCATTTTATCTTCACCCTTAGCAAAAAACATGATCATTAATTTACTAGAAATTACTAAAAGAACTGTTTAACCTTCTCACAATGAATAGAAGAGATATGGCACTTAATAAAAGATTAAAAAACAGACTTGAAGTCTGTTTTATTTGGTTATGTTAAACATTAAGTACAAAAAATTTTAACCCAGCTGACAGAATCAAATTATGTAAGATATATAAGTTGTTTGATTTTATGGCATGTCAACCCTTTTGAAGTTATTTTAAACTGAAGTCAGTTCAACAATTACAATCTCCAGTACAAAAACATCTTCAATCATTTTAAACAAATGAACACTTCATACACGGTGCATAATATAGTTCAGAATCATTTTAAGCATTATCTCAAAGAGATCTACGTATTTGACCTATTGATAGGGTCATAAGTACTATTAAATCAGGTCAGAGTGGACTTGGGAATAATGGCAATGAAAGAGTGTGGTTTGAAAGTTGATTTCAATAATGTCACTGACTCAGACAATCCTGTCGCACGCATCTGTCTATGCAACATGCCTTGTTTCCAACTAATCCCCGTTCCCTCGACGGCTCTTTTTATAACGCCTGACAATCTCATTTGCATGGGAGAGCCGAGAGTCTGCGTTACTTCATGCAAAATAAGCAAATACAAAAGCTTTTTTTACCATTTTAGCTTTTTTTCTTGTTAAGCGACTGAAACGTACAAAACACAGCCACACGCTAGTCAGGTAAGTCATGATTTTCCCTACAAAGAGAGACTCTAAACTCCAGAACTTGAGCCTTACCACCAGACGTAGTTTAGTGTCATACCCAGGACCCAAAAAAGTAAGATAAGCTAATTCTTTACAATTAAACATTAGTTTGAAGCCATCTATTTTTTTAAAGACCTTATTATTAATACTCACCAGACATAAGGTAAAAAGATTCTAAAACCCACCAACTTGAGCTACAGAACAATTTCATCTAGTTATTTGGTAGTTATGAGTTTAATTTCCAAATCAGACAGTGAATACTCTAAAAAACCAGAGAATAGGGCAAATAAAAACAGCATCACAAAAATGAAATCAATATGCAACATCCCAGAGAATAAACAGTGGAATAAAAGCAATCTAACCCTGTGAATTGAGTAAAGGGTTCAGTTCAAATTTCCCAAGTTATCTCACTTTATTTTTACTGGAAAAAAAAAAAAAAAAAAAAAAAGTGTCATGGGTATAACACTAAAATACATTTGATGGTGAGGTTTCATACCTGAAGAAGAGAGTACAATGGCTAAAATGTTACAAGTATAGCAATCAAGATGAGGATGTTAGTGTGAACAGACTATTGTTGCTTTTTGCATTTATATGTTACACATGCATACCCACTAGCTAAAAAGAAAAATACTTGGGCAACTCATTTGGATAAATAGATATATACCTATTTGTTATTTCAGAATTGAGATTAAAAACAGCAAAGAAAAGATGGCAACAGTTGAATAGGATTTCCTTCTGCAAATTAGAATACTATAAAACACTAAAAAGCCAGCAAACAATACTAATTTGGTGATTGGTATGTATGCGTACTTATACAAGTATTGAGCATGAAAATGAATTGCCACCCATCAGAAGGAGAATAAATAAATCAATTACTATAATGGAGAATAAAAAACAATATGAACATAAAATATATGTTAATTGTATAATCACTGCATGATGCTTTTTCTATGGTGAATGAATTTTTATGAACCTTGAAAATGTATAGTCAAAACAAACTAGGCAGACACTTGCATACGGAGATACAGATGCATAGAATAGGAAATTCATATCTTTTGATGTGTTAGATAAGTATGCATACATAATATATATATATTGAATACATTACTTCCTCAAAGTATAAATTCAGTTGAAAATCATTTTTCTTCTAATTTTGTTTAGTTTATTAAGAAATACATCTTTTTGATATGGGTCTTTTCATGAAAAACAAAAAAAAGAAATCTAAAACTATGATTAAATAGACTGGAGATTGACAACATAGGAGAAAGAGAAAAAGTAAATTGCTGTCAAATTTAAAGATTTTCAAATATAATCATCAATAGCATTGGTCTAGCATACACAACCTGCAGGCCGCATATGGCTTGGAGACTATCTATAACACTACCATGTAAGAGATTTCCTCAAAATGTTAGCCAGAATGTGTAAGGACATGGCAATATTTGGAAACACATACATTTAGCAGGTTTTAGAATATGTACCCTCTGTAGAGGATAAGAACCTCCTCACAAAAAGGAAGGGGTGCTAGGTATAACATTAAATTATATCTGGTAGGGAGGCTCCAATTTTGAAACTCTGAGGAATGTGGAGTATCCCTTCATTAGCATTACAACCAGGCCCACTGACCCAGAATGGTAGTACTTGTTGGGGGTCATATATATATATATATATATATATATATATATATATATATAGGTCAAATAGATCTGTTTGAAAATTATGTTTTTGATAGGACCATGTGAGAAAAAAAAAAAACAAACATACAAAACAACTCTTAAACAACTACACAAAAATGTAAATATAAATATACAATGAATGTGATTACCTAACTCACAGGTTGGAAAAATATTTTGAGCAGTTCTCAATGCAAACAAATCTACATAGTACTGAAGACTTACAGATGAACAATTACAATTTATGCTGAGGCTGGCTAATTTACATTTTTTGAAGATAAATATAGAATCCTTGGTTACTGCAGAACAGTCTTTAATCATCTTTACTATGAACTAACTGGGTTCTGAAGAAGGTAATAAAAACTGTATTTAACCTTAGTTCTGACATGGGGGGGGGCATTTTTATCTGCATTAGACTTTGTACTAGTTGACATACTACTTGTCATTTACTGTTACATGAACATTCATTTTGATAGATAAAGTGCCCCCTTTGAATACTATTAGCTGCATTTCAGTTCAGGACTTTTTGGCCCATTAGAAGTCTTCCCAATGGCCCTTTTGTGTCCTTGAGTTTCAGACCCCTACATTAATTAGTTAAAACCTGAGAAAGCCATGAAGTTTAAAATCTAATAGTTCAAATATTTTCTTGAAAAAGCAGAAATAGCAATCTGCTTATACGACAAGCAACTGCTTAAATAATTGAAGCAGTTTGTTTTGACTTGTTTCCCCTTGGGTTGGGAACTCGTTTTGGTGAAGAAAAAGAGAAAAGGTTTTAGAGAATAAGAGTTTTGTCCCTTTTGCAGCAGCAGCAAAAAGTTTTCACTGGTTGATAAACCAGAAGAAAATAACTTTCAGTTTGTACCAGTAAACGGAACAATATAACATTTAAATAAATTCAAACTATAATTCAATCAAATAAAACAGAAAATTTGTTCATTAATTTCTAGGATTCATTTCATAAAATTACCCCACAGCTTTTCAATAAAATATATGTAGTAATTAACAACCATCTTGTACAACAGTTGTAGAAACTTCATTCTGAGCATCTAGTGATAAAGCAGTGAACAAGCTCATCTTGAAGACATAAATACTGTAATTACTTGTTTATAATATCCCCCCTCCTCTGCAAGTTAATAGGTACATATACATAACCAATTACCTTCTTTTTTAAGTCATATGCATCACCATATTTAGGACAGCATGACCAAAAATAATATCTATGGACAAAACTAACTCATGTTAGAATATGTTTCTTCTATTGTAAACTCATTTCAGCCAAAAATTTGTTACATTTTCATATGAACATGTCTTTGCCTTTGTTCTAAATACTGTGTAAGTTTTGTATTTCAAAACATTATATAAAATATGTAAATTCTTATTTTTAATTAATACAAACCAGATAAAAAGTTAAACAAATGTTAAATTTAGTATAAGTTTAACTGCTACACATTCCCAAAAGTCAATGTGCATTATACACAAAATATTTTTTCCAGAATTTCTTAACTGAAAGTTAAAGCTTATTATGACTTGTACTGTAATGATTTTGACCCTCACTAGATGCCTCCCACCTCTATAATTTCATACTGTACTAAGCTAAGTTTAGTAAATATCTATATGAAGTCCATTCTTCCCAAAGCTATTGTGGGGTGTGTTGCTGACTGTGGCCTGTATGAAGAAGTTAATCATTATGCATTCTAATTAGCTGAACATTTTATAAGTTTTAAATTGATCACATCTGGTAAGATATAAAGATATAACCCAAATGTTTTTTTTTTTTTACATATTTTAATATTTGATATCATTCACAACTCTGAATTTTGAATAACATTTATTAAAATAACTATATATTATAGTTTTCTTGATGAAAAGAAAACAATTTCAATATGTTATAAAATATTTTCAGAAGTCCAAAAGTTCTTTAAAAGTGTAGTTACTTGATCAAAAGAAATCTGTGTAATGAATAAAGCATATATATTATCTAAAAAAGGTGTGGCAGTATTCTTGTTGAAAGAACAAAATCTGGTGTAAGATTCTGTAGGAAATGTTTTTAACATGTATATGAAGTCTGTTGAGTTTGGGTTTTTATAAGCAAGATATTACATAAGATTGGTTATTTAAAATTTTTCAATTTTTTTTTTTTAGACGCTAGTAATTTTATTGTTCCTAAAGTATAAAGTTGAAATTTTTACTATTAAGAGAATTCTCATACTTAATTATTTATGGAAATCCAGTTGATAGTGTTTGAAACAAGTTTCTTTCAAAAATTTTGTTCATATAGCTGATTTTACAACAAAGTGTTCCTTGAATAGGACCATGTATCAGAATTAAGTTCATCCAACAAATATCTAAGTTTATTAACTGGTTCACTGCCATAGACAAGGTAACCCCTCTTCCAATAGTGTATCATACATTTGTAAAATAGAAGCATTTTTTATGCAAACAAATTTGCATATTTGTTTTTGTGAACTAGTGAATGCTTACACAACATTCCACCTTATGAGTAGAGCCATATATATATATATATATATATAACTAGATTGTTTCCTGTAGATAGTAAACCTAAGGAAAAGGTCATGTTTCAACTAAAAAAAAAAAAAAAAAAAAAAAAAAAAAAAAAAAAAAAAAAAGGTAAAGATAATAAATAAAACAGCTTAGAAAAAATGCAAAGAAACGGCAAAATAAATATATCCTACAGCAGATCCTTAATTTGAAGTCTCATAACTTCAACATGAACACCCACTCAACAATTCATTTTTTCCTAACCAAATATAATTATATTCATATCTACTAATTATATGTACATGAAAGTTACAATTAACCTTTTATTTATTTTTGTTTTAAACTTAAGACAAAATACATAGTAGAAAAGTCTTAAGAAAGAAATCAACAAAAATTTCCAAAAGAGTCATTCCATTCTTGGTTGGACCCAAAATTTTTCTGGTACCCACATGTGGGTGTACATACACAAACACAGTATAAGCTTTTACAACAGAGTAATGTCTACAAGTATGAAGAAACCTGCATATGTCCCCAATATCTACTTCCTCCTCCTGCTCAGACAAGAGATCTTATATCAGTGAATTACTGTCTTTATTATTGATTTTGTTTACATTGATCCTCTACAACAGCAGAGGCCAGAAAAAAAAATATCAGGTGAATATGAACTCACTTCACAATTTGAATACAAAAAGGCAAAATAGGCATTGAGAAACTTGTAAATATTCACAATGAAACACTTTCACAGATACATCAAACCATGTTTTCTGAAATGAAACTTAAATCTTAACATTCAATAATTTTTCTATGCTAGTACTGTCATATTGCTATTACTACATTTTGTCTGATCAGTTCTCCAATTATCTTCAGGAGAAGACTGCATCTTGTCAGTTTACTTAAAATTATTTTCAGTTGATCACTCAGCTGGTGTGCTAAGAATCAATTTTATCACCTGGTTTACTTACTGAATTGTTAAATTAAAAAAAAAAAATTTACATGTAGGTTTGTAAGAGAAGAAACTCCACTTACCTCCCACCTTAGTGTGGAGGGAGTCCCATGGCATAATGGCTAAAGCGCTGCATTGCAGCCTCAAAGGAAGCGAGTTCCAACTCTGGTTGCACTATTATGTTCACTTTTAGACAAATACCCTTGGGAAAAGTATGAACCCTCTTAAGTGGTAAGTAACAAATTTTGAATAGATTTCCCTAAAGAGAAATGTTTTTTCTTAATCCTTTTTCAATCAAGAGAATATTTAAAGACATTGCCTCATTTATAGTCAATCTCCATTCAAAGAAATGCAACTCTCTGTAATGATTGCGTTTATTCAGCTCCAGGTGTTTCATAATATTGCAAAATGTGTTTTAAAATTATATTCAACAAAAAAAATAAATATAAATAAAAAAATAAGTTTGGGTTTAGAAAAGGAGTATGGGTTACAAATAATGAACACCTTAGCATTGAACAATATTAATACTTTTTTTACTCATGTAACTTAGTTACAGGTAATTCCAAAGCATTTTTAAAAGAAATGTTCAAAGTTAAATTTTGTTGTTTCAATAACTGAAAATATCATTAGCATACCAGAAATTGTTAAGACAATTAAAACTCTTCACTTTTGTTTTTTGTCCTCTTCAAGAAAAAAAAACTGATTCTTCCCAGATTATAATCTGATGGCTAAGAATGGATCAGTTGAAATATTGCTATGACATTAAGAATACTAAGAGGAACATTTTCTAATTTCTGGTATATACTAAGCTCGTCTATTTCCCAAATTTTATAGATGTCCTTAATTTTTTTTTTATTGAACCCAAGTCAATTGTACTTAACATTAAAATCTTCATGAATTTTCTCATAAAATTAATGACCAACCCTGAATGCATATATATATATATATATATATATATATATGCGATTGAGAGGAAGAGGAGACACTGTTGATATAACAGTTATTGACATAGGAAATAGACATGGTGACTCATTCAACCCCTGGACAGGGCTGTTTGCATTTCACAATGCAAATACCCTTAGGAAAGGGTATACATCGATTCTCCCTCCAGCTATGAGTAAATAGGACAGACTGGGTTCATTTAACCTTAGTGTGGCAACTGTTCTCAGAGAAGGACAACTGAATTCAAACCAAAGGGTCTCTTTTTAGTCAAACTACTTTGAGAGCTCCTACACTCCTATGAGGTTCTTCTGTTAAGTCAAATGAAGGTTTCCCCAAGATAAATCAATGTTTACTCAAAAAAAAAAAATCAACTTTCATTTTATAAATTTCAAATTGCTTGTTTCATATATTTTGAGCTGTCTTAATGGCAGGTCCTGATATCTCAGCTATGAAATCATCATGAATTTTACAAGCCCAACCTAGAACCAGCCTCATAGGAAAAAATATTTTACTTCTCCACTAGTTATCTACCTAAGTCCAAAACAAAACATTTTTCATATACACTGTATCAAGGTCTCAAGCAAGGTCCAAGGAGTACTTATCTATAGTCTACAGCAGAATCCCTTTGGAACTAATATTTTCCTTAGAGAGAAAAAAAAAGGGGGGGGGGTATTTCATAAATTTTTGATAAAAAATGAAATTTTATTTATCAAGAGAAACATTTGACTTGCCAGAGTCTCTTAGACAACAAATAACAGATACATTTTTTTTTCATAGTTTGAAATATTCTCCTAAACACCATAAAGCCAAAAGGTATATATGCATGCCTCTTCCTGGCCTACTTTTCTGTTATGTACTCTGCTTTTATTTGTAAAATAAGACTTATCCAAAAAGATTCAGGTTAAAATAACTAAAAAAACCAAGTGTTCCCTGTATAAACACCGAAATAGAATCACACTTCTCTTCTTTCATAAGAGTAAAACAGAAATGTAAAGCAAAAAAAAAAAAAAAAAAAAAAACACAAACAAAAAAAACCTTTAGAAATATCATTGAAATCACTCCATCAGAACTTCAAAGGGTGAACTAACAAGTCAGACTCATTCTACAAGTCATTATTCATTTCTGTAATCAAGCACTTTCTTTCAAAACTTTCACATACCCTATTACCAAGAGACCCTCCAGACCATTTAAGTGGTGATACCTCTTCTTTAAGGGACTTAAAACAAATTCCCTTGGTCCTTCAGAGAGACACTTTGGTTTCTCCTTTTTCTTCTTGCCCTTCCTGCACTCCAATCAGTCAAATAGCCTGCCTATTACACATTCCAAAAGTTAGAAGTAAGCTATGTTGCCAATGCCAGTGAAAAGGATATTTTGGCAGGAGAACAGAGGTTTTCAGAATAAGTGGGAGTATTTATATTTTGTAACAGATGATTGATTTTAATGGCATGTCAATTTGTCAAGGGTTATTCAATACCTAGAGGTTAGGGAATTTCATTCATTGTACATCTATATTTACATCATTTGTATAGTTTATTTTATAGTGTATTTTTTGTGCAGTTATGATATCCAGTATTTCTATCAAATACAAATAATTTGCATGGTTTCAAGTATTCTGATCTAATACTAACAACATGGTTTTAAGAATCATTTTTATTTAATAACAGTCATTTGTCTACACACAGTGTTGCGCCGCCATGTGCCCCCGCGGGCTTGCAGTGTGCCGTTCATTCCTGCCAAGCCTGGCAGTTAAAGCAGGGCCCACATGTGGGCTATGGTTTGCCAAACGCTATTTAATGTTACAGATATCACGAACTTCCTAGCTGAACCATATTTTAAAGCCAGTAGGTGAGTTATAGGGGAATTATTAAAAGTCAACACAGCTAACTGGCTAGCTTTCTTCGACAAATACAATGCTTCCACAAAAAAAAAAAAAAAAAAAAAAAAAAAAAAAAAAGAGACTCTGAACTGCCGTGTTTGGTTTAACAAGATTAATAACAATATTCTTTTATTGAATAAAAGAAAGAAACAAAGAAAAAAAACAATTCAGGTAAAAGTCAGGAGCAAGAAAGTCTTTCTGTATCTCGGAAGAGCCCCCATTAAAATATTCGTATCCCAGATAAGGTCCCCCATTTAATATCTACTAATGGCAGAAGGTGAGAATATAGCTCGTCAGTGATAGACACATCCTGCTTTCCTTCGGACTTTGGGATTTAATGGTAGAGCTCATGCTCCAAATCTCAAGTTTATCAGTGGGGGAATATTCCCTCTTTTCTCCTCTATCTTATCAGAGCTATTCTTTCCTCCCATAATTTGCCTTTTATTCACATCAGCATGAATGCAGCCAGATAAATTTGAATACACTTAACTTGTATGTTCACTTACTTGGGATTCCATGGAGTTTATTCTTTTCCTTTTTTCTCTCGTTATTGGGTTTCCATAACATGTTGGTAGAAGGATACACGTCTTATTTCAGATAAGACCGAGATTAATTATTGTCTCTTTCCTCGTGGACAAGGCTTTTCTTTGGGCATTCGTTTAACGAGGCTCACCATACCTAAGAGTCTGAGTTCATTCAAAGGAGAAGCTTTTTCTTTTCTCTCAGTGTTCTCTGCGTGGCATGATTTTGGAATTTGGGTTTCTTCCATATCCCAAATTATGTTCTTAGTTTTTCAACGAATAAAAAGGCAACTTAAGTGTCTTCATCCTTCGACAAATAAACAGCAACTCTAGTTTCCATAGTTTGAAAATTTACCACATGTTGGCTTTTTGGTTGTTTCTTCCTCAGTACCAATCATGGTCGCAGGTCTGCTTCTCTCCGCTGACACATTCATGGCTAATAGAGAGTGAGGTTTTCTCATGCCCATGTTGAAGAGAGATGGCCTCTCTTTCCCTTGCAAATTCTTGCTTACTACTATCGTTGGCTGGGCTAGGGAGTCACACCTCCTTCCCCCATAACCCAGAGAATGTATGAGGGTGTCATATTTCCTCATAACAATTGTATGGTTTCAAGAAACTAATAATCCTTAGTAAACAATTTTAGCTTCAAGTAACTATTTTCAGTAAAAACAATTTACCAGTTATATGACATCAAATATTCTTATTAAATACATTTTTTTTGGGGGGGGGAGGTCTTACCTCTTTGTAGAGGATACAGTCAGCATATTCTAAGCCCCACAAACAGAGCATCATGGATAATGAATATGGAGAATTGTACAATACTGAAGTGAAGTAGCTCAGAACAGGAAATATTCTACTAAGAGTTTTTGCTTTGAAAGACAATCGATCGTCAATAAAAATTGAATTTTTTTTTCTTTAATTGAGAAGATAAAAAAAAAAAAAAAAAAAAAAAAAAAAGTCCCTGAACCAAGTGATCCTACTCTTGTATCAAATCTGGTATTTCTCACAGATCTGCCAGATCATTTGAACATGCTAAACTTGAAGTTCCATTGTCCAAACCAGATTATCATGATATATGACAGCATGGAATCTTTTAAATGTAAACTTTGCTGAGGGCAAAGCAGCTGGTAGCTAGTAATTTAGCTCACTTCATAATCTTACCATCAATAGGTAGGGTCAAACCAGTGCTTTAAAGAATATTCAGAGGTCAATGTTTTGGATTTCTATCAGTTCCTTCCACATGAGATTTCCTAAAATATTTTTCTTAACCTTGAAAATTCTGGCCATGTTTTGAAGCACATTTGTAAGCAGTTTTCCTCAACAATAAAAATAAATACTCAAGAATTACAGATGAACATTTACAATTTGTGTTGAGGCTGGTTAATTTATGTGATTTGAAGCCAGACAGAATCCTTGGTTGCCATGAAATATTGCCAAAAATTATCATGAATTGTCCAGGACCAAATGAAGGTAATAAGAACTTATATCTAACTTTAGTTGTAAATCTGTCATTTAAAAAAAAAATTATTCCAAGTCACATTGAACTTTTTATACTAGTTCAAATATTCCCAGACATTTCAATAATCAAACAGGTCTCCTTGCTTTCTATTAGCTTCATTGCAGTTAAGCACAAATTTGTGAAAACTATTAACCCCCATTCACTTTTGACCCTCTCAGATCATTGTATTTGAGACTTCTGCTTTATATCTATTGTACTTTTTGCTACATTGCATTAAGAAAATAAAATGAAAAATAAATTTTTAAAATTCCATCATCCTACATAATAACAATTATTATTAACCTTTCATTATCATGGTTAGTTTTCTAGGCTAGCCAACATTATGGAATGTTCAATTTTCTGGGTGTCTCATACTTCTGGCCTTGTGCCAACTAGACTCAGCTTGGTAAAGGACAATTAAAAATCTTGTTCTTCAACAACCACTAAAATTGAGGAAAATTTTAAGAGCATTTAGAAGAATGCACAATATTTGACAGCTTCTAAGATGCACCTCAATTTGGGCAGGCATTCAAAAAAATAAATAAACAGGTTTAAACTAAGAATATCAAGTGAAGGATTTTCACCTATCATTTATAGCCCTCACCAATATCAGGTTATTTTAAGCTTTAAGCTAGTAACCCAAAGCTGACTCTTGACCTTAAAGACACAGTGATTTTCTGAGATATTTAGTAAGGGTAGATGTTATAAGCCATCAAATACAATAACTTTTTTAATTAGATATCATTTGCATGTAACCAACTTGAATTTTCAATAATTAAGAACAGAAAATTTACATTTAGAAGGAATTCTATCGTTAAATTAAAAAAAAAAAACCCTGAATTATCACAACAAAATGAACATTCACATAAAATCACATCAGACAACAATAACCTACTGTAGAGAGAATAATATATAAGTGAGAGAAAAGTTTTCAGAGAAACTGTGCATTAGGAAATGTTCATGTTTTATAACATTTATATGTATATAAAAAGCAGACATATATATTAAAAAACTTAAGTGAGTTTTCAAGAGAGTGAATCCTCTTGTTTCTATAAATATAGCAACAATACATCAATATTTTAGACAATACTAAAAAGAGTTGGCTCTGAAAGATGATGGAAGCAATTGGATAATGAAGTGGAGACAAGAATTTGTTATTGCTATTTGTTCTGAACAAAGGAGATGATGAATAATTAGTTTTAGAAATGAAATAAAGAAAAACATTAAAAAATTGGGGGGGGGGGTGAAAAAAAAATTAAATTTGGAAGTAAAGCAAAAGGGAAGGACAACTTGTGGGGGTTGGAGATATGAAGCAGGGAGAAGCCAAAAGGAAAACTCAAGAAATGGATAGACATAAAATAAAAAGATTAAATTTTTTTAAAGACTAAGTTTAACTTTTTGGTATAAAAAAAAAAAAAAAAGAAAGAAAAAAAAAAAATTTTCAAACCAGATTACAATTAGCAAAATTGGAAAAACACACAATTAAAATGAATAAAAATAACCAATACTTAACCTATAAACTTAAAAAGTTCACATTTTTCACCCTGTCAGAGTTTAAATTACATAGGCTACATCCCCTGCAGAGAGGGTAAAAAAAAATAAAAAAAAAATTTAAAAAAAAAGTGTATCCTAGGGATGACACTAAACAGCATCCAATAGTGAGGCTCTAGTTCTGAAGCTATGTACTGGGAATGTAGAGTACTCTTTCCTTCCCATTACTTCCAGGTCCACTCTGTCTCAAAGTGGTAGTATCTATTAAGGTGCTATCTTTGTCAAATAGATAGTTTAAAAATTTATTTTTATTCCATAGAACTGTGGATAACAATATTGCTGGTACTGAGAATTCATTGAAGCTCTTTTTTAACCTTCAACAGTATGTTGCTGGATCTTATCAAGTCCTCAGAGTTCATCAAATAGTAATTCATTTATGTGCTACTTAATGAGGATAAAGTTAGCACAGGGCAGTTCCAACTGAGATGAACAGTGAACTAAAGTAGTAACACCTTTGTAGAATAATATTCCATTCAATTGAGAAGTATGGTGGTAGAATATCTAATTTAGCTGCAGGGAGATGTACAAAAATTTTACTTGGTTGAGAAGTACAGTGGGGGAATATCTCACTTGGCTACAGGGAGGGTTATGTGATGAGTAACATATGAATGAATAATCAAAATTATAATTAGCCATAATTATGTCAAATTTTTTTTAAATTCCTAAATTTAAAAACTTGATAGACAGTTGTATTTGTTGGTGGTAAGGGATCAATTCATAAATAGACAGGAAAGAAATCAATAGTTAATGAGAAGGTTGGTCAAACTGCTCAAAAACTTAAGTACACTTACCTCCTTTGCAAAATATTTCAAAATAATATCTAGATAATTTAAACTAAAACGTTTTCTAAAAGATTTTTCTTTTCCATTGCAACAGTTTTTAGACATTGGCCAAAACTTAGTTGTTTAATTGAGCTTAATTAAAGCCACTCACAATAAACACTTCCATTGCTGTTGCTGCTGCAAGTGAATCTATTTTAATCAAAGAGATGCAAACAATTTTAATTCCAGTAAATTGAGATTGAAATTAAAATAGATGAAGTGGGGGAAAATACAATAAGTACATTTATAGCTGAAATATTTGTCTTCCTTAAAATTAGAAAAATAATTGAAAGACAAGTGGAAAAAGATTTTCATGTGACCAAAATTGCTTTTTATTTTTACATATTGGCAAGTGGATGATTTGAGTAAAAGGAAAGGAAATGTGGGTCTTATTACATGGGTTACGAAAATGAGCTTAGTAGTTAGTAAATAATGGGAATTTGATAAGATTTCAGGCTTGACAGAGTGGAAAAAAAAAAAAAAAAGCACCACACACAGGAAGTGAAAGAGGTTTGGTTTTATGGCTGACAACTCCTTATGGGTTATTTAATGCTGAAATTTGACTAATTTTTAAATATTTAATAACAATCCTAACTATTTACATTTTCAACATTCCATTGCAATCAATTTTTTAAATTACTTTTTTATTTGACTATAGTAATAACCATTTGTTTGCATGGTAATGGTATCAAGTACTTTTATTTAATACAAATAATCAGTATACAGTAATAGTATCAAGTATTCTAATCTAGTACTAATAATTTATAAACAATAATATGGTTTCAAGCGATTATTTCTAAAAAATTTATTTATTATAATAATCTTTAGTAAGGGGGTCGGAAAAGTTTGAAAACAGAGGATGGGCCAAGACCATCTAAACTATAGTATTGTTAAGATCAGCCAGAATACTGAAAAGAGTTCTGGAAACTTAAGGTAACTTGCTGTCCCTCAGATTCCAGTGAAAGACCATCAGCAAATGCTGGTGCGAAAAACTTGCAAAGAATTATAATAATAATCATTTATTTGCAAATCATTATATAGTATCAAATATTTCCATTTCATACAAATAATTTTCAAACAGATCTATTTAATAGGACCCTGAGAGACACTACTACTCTAAGTGTTCCTGGTCCCATCAGATACAGTTTAGTGTCATACCAAAAAAGAGGCCTTTTGAGGTTACTCCACTGCTGATGAAAGAAATGAAAGTAAAAGAAGTAAACTATCACAAATGGATAGAGGAAAAAATAGACTCAGAAAAATGTTAATACTTGTAATAAAAATTTTTTTTTAAAATGATAATCAAGTAATCCATCAATATTGAGAAACTCTAAAAAAATTATCGAAATTTTAATAAGTAATTAAATAGAGAGAGGAAATTAAATTAGGATAAAACACAAATTTAATTAAAAAAACTGAAATTAATATTTCAGGGGAATGGGAATCACAAAACTGACTCCTCCTCTTCCTCCAAAGAAACTTATCTTCAAATAAACAAAAATACTTTAACCAACTTACAAGATTTATAAATCTTGATTTATTCATTAGATACAAGTGTTTTAGGTGGGTTTTTTTTATTTTATTGTTAATTCATATAAATTTTGGACTACATAAAACAATAACAATCTTATAATTGAAAACCAGATCTTTGATATTTTAATTATAAATAAAATTTGAAGATTTCTTTTAGAATTCTCTTTTTTCATTATCACTTTAGATAAACTTATTTCGTTCAATAAATTAATCTCCATTTTTGAAAAATTTGTATTCAAATACTTTAGATATGTAGCACTCCATCTTCAAGGGTTACTTCAGTGTCAATTTATGAAATAAGTCTTAGTACTCTCAGATCTCATCATTAGATACATTAAAGTTCCCAGTACCTTCTGAATACATAGTAGAAAACTGGTTTTAAGTGTTCTATATACAACCTTCATTTATACAGTATTGAGGAAAAGAGAGGGAAAAAGAAAAAAAAAATGATAAATAAGATACATGTGACACTAAACATTGTTTTTCAAGTTGAACAAGACAACAGTAGAAGCAAAGACAATTGATAGAGACTATAGAGATGGTTTAATTGATAAATTTTAAATGATATTTCAACTCATCTGGGGTTATTTTATACTTTGTAGTTATGAATGTACAATGTATGTAGTTCCAATTTTTGTGTGTTCTATAAGAATTTCTTTGCTTATGTTTATGATATCAGATATTCCTATGTAATACAAATAATTTGTAAATGTATCTGTTTTACCTATAGATGGGACCATAACAGGTACTACCACACTGGATCAGAGAGGACCCAGGAGTAAAGAAATAGTTTGCTTTCAAACAGTACAGAATGGTTTGCAAAGAAAAATTTGACTTGGTGTGTGTGGGGGGGGGGAACAAAGAATATAGCAACAGACCAGAATTTATGACTGATAAACTCTTTTGCACGATAATCCCCCACTATCATTCAATCAACATTGAGTAATGGGAAAATGGCAGCCTATACACCCACAGTTTTTTCTGAATGGCCCACCTGATTTCACAAGGAAAAAAAAAATCATATAGTCAAATGAATAAATTTGAAACCAATTTCACTAATTTTGTGTACATTTTTATATTAACATGACTTTTCAATTTGAAAGTGACAAATGATATTATTTAATTGTCACATTGTTAAATATGCACCTGTAATTAAAAGGAAATAGTTTTAATAAAATTTTGATTCACAGAATATAAAAATATTCAATTTTTTTCTTTAATGCATGAATAATAACCACATTGAATACACTGATTTTTAAAGTATTCATTTTTTTTTTTCTTTTAATTACTCCGTAATGTATTACAGCATCAGTGTGGATTAATCACATTAATATCAGTGATAGTATAAAACCAAGACTTAAAATTTTTTTTTTAGAAAAGTATTTTTTAAGGTTTTTTTTTTTTTTTTTTAAACATCAAAAGGGAGAAAAAAAAAATTCCTTATTTCTAAGGCTTACACATATGGACTTCTGTAGCGAAAATGATTGAAAATTATTTTTTATTAGTGCAACTTGCCTGATGATAAGCCATGTCTCGTGGTTCTCAAAAAAGGTCAACCATGCCTTCTTTAAGATATTGGTGAAGTATGGATAAGATTTATAAAAAAAAAAAAAAAAAAAAAAAAAAGGGGGGGGGGTCTACATGAATTGTCAGAATAAAGCATCTTACTTGGTCCGATGATCATATAGTAACCAAGCACAGCTGACAATCTCTACACTATCATCACATACACATGTTCAATTTAAGAGGTGCCTGAGGTGTAATGGTTAACATCATAGGAAATGGACATGGCAACACAAGTTCAAATCCTAGAATAGGCTGAATGCATTTCACATAACACTAATACCCTTGGGAAAGGTATGAATCTTACTATTCTCCCTCCAACTAGAGGCAAATAGTAGGGCAGATGAGGCTCTTTAACCTTGGTATGGAAAACTAAATTCAAATGTTAAACACCACTTAAAAATTGGCCTTGTGTCACATCCTGCCGGTGCAGAGGGGTTAGTGTGTATATATATATATATATATATATATATATATATATATATATATATATATATATATGTATGTATACACACACACACACACATCTATCACTGATACTGAACACTATAAATATAGCAAATAAATACACGTGCACATACTATATATATATATATATATATATATATTATATTATATTATATTATATTATATATAAATAAAGGAGTCAGCCTTTAATTTAAATGCTCAAGCTACTAATAAAAAGAACTTTATTCCAAAGTGGTAATAATTTAACATTGTTGCAAAATCAGATTCAACTTGTATTCCTCACATCATTCCATCTGTTTAGGTCATGGTAACTAAAGATTTTTGGCAGACAACCAAAAACTAGTGCTAATAAAAATAACCATAAGTGGAAATTAATGTTGGTAAGACTTGAGGAAACATGAACCAAATTGCAAAAGTCAAGAGAAACATTACAAAACTTAATTCATCTGAGAATTTTACACTTACAAGAGTTCACTGTTATGGTATGTTTAGATATTTTTTATAATTTAGGAAAACAAGAAAATCTATAAATCTCCAAAGACAAGTATACAAATATATAGGGGCGTTTCAGAACAACTGATAATTTGTAATCTAACACATAACTAATTCTCATTCAAATGTTCTTAAATTTTAACTGCACATGAAATACCAACTCACAATTCTATGAGTAATGTTTAAATGTTTTTCTTTTCCAGTGAATGGCATCTGTATGCATGAAAAAATATTAATCATAGAATTTTGATTTGTTTCTACACATGCTGATAAAATGTTAAATCATTAAAAAGAGAATTGGTCAAGTTATTAGATGACAAAATTCCAACAATTTTTCTAAAATACCCAGTATATCTCAAGTGATATATTTTTTGAGACAACCTGTACATTTCCGACATCAATTTTTTAAAAAAATACTGTATTTATCTACACATTTGGATATATATAATGTATACTCAGTACAGATATAAATAAATATATCTAGCATTTTTTTCAATACAAGGAGCTCATTTTGACCTGGTTATTTTAAAAGTAGCTTGCAAGCTAAAAAGGGTGGGCATCCCCAATCTAGAGTTTGATAAATATAAACAAAAAGTAAAAATACATCATATCAAAAGAAAAATAAAGACCTTTGTGAATATAGGTACCTACATGGCCCTTAACAACAATAAAATTATCTTATACAGTAACAAAAAGAATAAACATTAGTTAGGCAGAAATGATTTCAATGCAAACAAAACTGTTCTGTCTGTTCTCATAAGTTGATATGAAGACAAATATGATATTTCATACATCATGTGACTTAAATATCTTGTATCATATGATTACTCAGAATTTGCTATTTAAATCAGAGAAGTTATTCATCTGAGGATCTTTGAGTTTAGAAGTCATTTACTAAGCTTAGCTTAATTTTGCATAAAACCAGTAGAATGAACCACCCAGTAAGAATTAAACTCACAAACAATAGTCTGCTAGCCTCACACAATAACTAGTAAACCACAAAATGTGTAAAAAAAAAAAATTTTTTAAAAGCAAGCAAAGCTTACATTTGGCATAAAAGGTACTTGTAGTGTAACAGTTATTGTTGGCAATGAACATGACAACCATAGTTCAAATCCTGCACAAAGCTGTTAGCATTTCACATAGTGCTAATACCCTTAGGAAAGATATAAATCCACCTCCAGCTTTGGGGAAATAAAAGGGCAAATTGGGCTCTTTAACCTTGTTATGGCAACCAGTCAAAGAGAAGAACAACTGAATTTAAATCTGTTAAACTTGACATAAAAAAATTACCTAACATCACAGAGAGGTTGGATAAATACATACATTTGGCCCAAAGCCACAAATACAGGCTAATGAGAAAGAATTAAACTCACTACTCCATAATAATTGATCCATGAGCCTAGCTCATTAACCATTACACCACAATAAAGGGGCCCCTTTAGCTTTGAGAAATGAAAGCATTCTATTTTCAAGATGAATATACAATAATGAGTCAACTCAAACCTTTGCTATCATGACAAGGCTACATGAACAAGTTTATGGACAGTAGCTACTTAATCTACTTGATAAGAAAGAAAAAAAAACTGTATCAACAAGAGATTCAGTGTTTTTCTACATCACTTGAAGGAGTCAGATAATTAACATTACATTTGATTATAACACCAAAATCTAATTAACAATTGTAAAACAGCCTAACTTGGGTTACTATTTTTTTTCTCTCCTGCAGCGTCTTAGTACTGAACTGGTTTTTTTTAATCTTCACATTTAAAGCTTCTCAACATTCTCTTGTGACAATGCAATGGCAGTTGTAATACTTTTTGATATATAAAATACTTGTAAATATAAACTATGTTTACAAGTATTAAGTTTCAGGGGCAAAGATATATCGGCAAATCAAATTTCATCCTTTCTGATAAAGTCTTTAGTTCCCATAAAAACAAATAACAGGATTATTCTTAGACTGGCACTTCTGTCTCAGATCAGGGTAGTATCTGTGCACATCATCTAAAATCTGCCCTTATATAAGATGTGACTAGGAGAATTTATTAAAGATACCTAAGTCAACCTTAATCGAGGGTGACCCAAAGGTTCCCTTTTCAATAGCTACTACACCGAGGTGTAGGGGAGGGCACAATCACTGGTAAATATATCCACAGCACTTCAATTTCTTCCTTTTATAAAGATTTTGCCCTGTCAATGGAGTTTAAAATATGCTGATTTGTACCCTCTGAAGAGGAGTAAGACCCCCTCTTCCTCCCCCCAAAAAAGGGAGGATCCTGGATATGACATTAAACTACATCTGATGGTGAGACTCCAGTTCTAGAGAAAGTAGAGTAACCTTCATTATTATTACTACCAGATTCACTCAACAGAACTTTGGACCTGAGAGGATCCATCTACAAGTTAAATAGATCTGTTTAAATCTTATTTGTATTGTAAATATTTACTTGAAGGTATAATTGTTTGCTGCTGAGTAGTAGGAGTAGTAGTCACTAGAAACCATATATAACTGTGTGCAAACAAATGACTATTGTTAAACAGAAAGAATTACTTCAAACTATAATTATTAGTATTAGATAGGAATACTGATATCAGCTGTGTGCAAAAAAACTTAAATAACCAGATACAAAGTAAATATAAATGTACAATGAACACAATTCCCTAACCTTTAAGTATAAAATAACCCTAGATTTATTGACATGTCATTAAAATCAATTACCACCTAAAATCTAAGTGTTACTCTTCAGCACTTACCCAGATTCTAGTATCTGTGCTGAACTGGGCCTCATAAAAAATTTCAGTTTAGAGAAAAATGTTCAACTTAACTAATGCCAAAATTAGTTTGATATTACCTATTAGTGTCAAAGATCAGTGTTCAAGCTTAGTTAAAAGCTAGAATTTCAGATGCTGATTTTCTACACAAAAGCTTTGCCTACAAGCAATAGAAGCTTTTATAACTTTCACTGGCCCAGTCAACTGGAGCAGCAGAATACACTAACTGCTTCTCTGCAGAGGGGTAAGACTCGCCTAACGAGTGTTCCGGATAGGACACTAAACAATCTGAAGGTGAGATTCCGGAAATGCGGAGTACCCCATGATTGCCATTGCTCCCAGGTCCACTCTAGCCCGGAGGGGTAGCACCTGATAGGGTCCTATCTATGGGTTAAATAGAACAAAAGTGTGTACTTATACTAAACTGAATTGTTTAAAATAGAACTATTCATATGTATAAAAATGGATTTGGCATTAAAAAACCTACAATGGTTGATATGCCATAAAACCAAACAATTTTCATTCTTTTCTATCTTAGTAACTGTCAAGAAAAAATTTACTGTAAATTGCTTTTAGCAAGAGTCTTGTTTCCTAAATATTTTCCCTACCATTTGGTTAAAACCCTGTATATGAGAAATCATAACAATTAGTTGATAGAAATAAAAGGTTAAGAGAATACTGATCATATTAGCACTGTCTCCATAATGCAATTTTGCACACACACACACACACACACACACACACACACACACACACACACACACACACACACACACACACAGCATATATTATGAATTCTATAATCAAGTTTTGTGAAAAGTAAGACATTTTCATGAATAAATCAAGAACTCAGTTCCAAGAGTGTTAAGGACTAAGTCAGCAGGAAGGAAATGGCCACTTCTGACGGGACAACATACAAATGCCAGCACAACAGAATGAAAAAGCGATGAATTCAAAAACTAAGGAATATTTGTCAGCAAAGACAAAAGAAAAAAAATTTAAAAAAGAAAAGATAGTTATTGCTTATCTAGAGTTAGAGAACAAGGAAATTGGAAGAGTAGGAGCATTCAAAGTTTGTACATAGAGTATTTTATGAATTAATTGGAAAATGAATAAATAATGAATTATTATGAATAAGTGAACATAAGTGGCTTTGATCTATTAAAAAAAAAAAAAAAAAAAAAAAAAAAAAACGGGAAATAAATGAATATAGAAGAAAAGCATTAAGTGAAGGACATTGTTTTATAATACAGATATTCAGACAGTTGTTTTGTGTACAATTATAAGTAAATGGTACCACAAGTAGATAAGTTATCAAAATTCAGCTGGAAGAAGGACAAGGTGACAACATTTTGTCCAGTGGGTTAGATATAACAAGAAATGCTTGATCTATGACTAGAGATTGGTCTTGCCAAAATCACCAGCATTTGACCATCTAAATGGTGATGGGAGCTGGCTGGACAATGTCAACTACCCAAGGCAGAAGTAGAGAAGGGGCATTCTGTGAACTCCAATATAAGACCATTCATTTCTTGATGCTTCCATTTTTTGTGGCATTCACATGAACAAATCAAAAGATACAAGAACAAGGAGGACTACACATTACATTGTATCATCTATTTCCACAACATCAAAAACTGAGTGGACAGAATAAAACAACAAGGTCCTAACATTCAAGAGTTATACATCTCTCCTCCTCATTCAATAATTAGCTTTCAATGACTACACTTAGTGCACACCTTGCCACAGACCCTAAAGGTCTAATTGCAAATTAGGAATAAATTGCAAAAACTAAATTTTATCACAAAATAGCAAAAAGATATAATTTAATAGTGTCCTATTCAGTCACAGTGAGAGTAAAAACTTTCTCAAAACAAATTTCAGGTAAAAAGAAAATTATAAAATCTGGTGATTAAATCAAAATTCTACTTTTAAGTGCCAATTATTTCTAATTCCTAAATACCTTGGTGAATAACCTTTGCCTTCTTACATCAAGATCAACACTCACCAAAAGTAGATCTAAATTCTTTAGTGAGAAAAAGAAATCAGCAAAATGTGCCTTTTGTACCATCTCTTACTTTAAGAAAAAAAAAAAAAAAAAAAAAAAAGTTTTTTGGCTTTTTTTTTTAATAGAACAAAATTTTAAATGAACACCTTTTTTTCAGACTATTAGGTTACATTCTTTGGTTTAATGAAATATCAATCCTTAATAATTATTTAATGCCAAATCCTGTTTATACATATGATTTTTAAGTGAATAGTTTGTAGGAAACATTTTTAGATGAACCAACACCCATTTGTTTGTACAAAGTTAAATGATTTCAAGTATAGCTATCTATCACTAGTAGTTCTCTTGCCCAGTCGGTTGGGTCAGTAGAATATACTGACTGCAGAGGGGTAAAACCCCTCAACAAGTGTCCTGGATATGACACTAAACAATCTGATGGTGAAGTTCCAGTGATGCAGGGGCTTTGGAGAATGCAGAGCACTTCTTCATTGCCATTGCTCTCAGGTCCACTCTGGCCTGGAATGATAGCACCTGATGGGGCCCTATCTATGGGTTAAAAAGAACTAAACTGCATACTTATGCTAAACTGAATTCTTTGAAATGGAACTGTTTTTGACATTGAAACTGTACTTATGCTAAACTGAATTGTTTAATATGGAACTGTTTTGACATTTAACGGTATGTAAACAAAATTTATACTTATTCTAAACTGAATAACTTGAAATAGAAATGTTTTTGACAAACTGTGAACTCATACTAAACTGAATTGTTTGAAATAGAACTGATTATTTGTATAAAAATGGATTTGGAATTAAATAACCTACAAAGTTTGATATGCCATAAAAACCAACCAACTAATAGTTCTATTTGAACAATTTTAAGTATTGTTATCCGAAACTAATTCAATATCAACCATTTGCTTGAACACAGTTAAATCATTTCAACTATAGTAAATTATTAAATACTTCTACTTAACCAATAGATGGGACTCTAACAAGTACTACTCCTCTGACTTAGAGTGGACCTGGGAGTAATTAATGGCAATGAAGGGGTATTCCACATTTCCCAAAGCTCCAGGACTGGAGCCTCATCATCAGATGCTTTGGTGTCATATCTAGGACACTTGTTGGGAGTGGGGGTCTTATCCCCTCTACTGAGATGCAGTCAGAACTGTTTTTAACAATTAATATTCACTGTCTTTTTAGAATTTACTATGTCATATCAAAAAAGGAAACTCATCAATGATGACATACCTATTTCAGGTAGATTTATTGAAATGGCATGTCAACCTGTTTAGAGCTTAGGGTATCAAATTCATTGTTTATACTTTTGAGTAATTGCTTCATAAGAGTTTATTATATCAAGTATTCCTATCAAATACAAATAACTTGCATACAGTTGTATAGTTTCAAGTAGTCCTATCTGATACTAATAATTACATGGTTTCAATTATAGTCATTTGTTGGTAGTTATACACTTTCAAGTAACAAATCCTTAGTAAACAATTATAGCTTTAAGTAACTATTCTTAAAAATAATTTACAGTTATATGGCATCAAGTATTCCTAGCTAATATGAATAATTTTCAAACTGATCTATTTGAACAATTGATTGGGCTCTAACAAGAACTACCACTTTGGGTCAGAGTGGAGTTGGGAATAATGGCAAAGAAAAGGTACTCTAAATTACCCAGGAAACTTCAGATGTAGTTTAGTGTCATACCCAAGAGACCACCTTTTTTTTGGGGGGGGGGGGCTTAACTCTTGACAGGGAATATAGTCAACATATTCTAAACCCTGTTGACAGAGTAAAACCTTCATAAAAGGAATAGCTGGAATATACTTACAGGCATGCAAGTGAATGTGTATCAAGACATTTATTTAATAAATCCTCCCAGTGAGATCTCATTACAAAAGCCACTAACAATTCAGAAAATTAAAAAAAGCTCCAAAACAGATTTCTACTGGGGAATACAGACTACACAATTTTAGAAACTAATACATTATAAAAAAAAAAATAAGTAAAAATCTCCAAACTAAGACATCAATTTAAAATCAATAAGTTTTTGGTAGACAGGACATTTTTCAATGAATAATGATAAAGCATTCACAACATTCATTGTCATTTCATTAATTTGACTTTTTATAATTTCCTTACAGTATTCACAACAGAACAAAAGAAAAAAAGAGAAAAAATAAAATATTTTAATGAAATTTGTAACAGGAAGAACAAGTTTTTCTTATAAAACCAAAAAGTAATCCTTCTTTGATCAAGCTTTGTACTAAGATTTGTATTTTTATGTTCTCGGGAGCTTTGAAAAGAGTGTTTACAAAATTTTATAAAAAAGATACAATAGTAATGTTACAATTATTAAACATGAAAAACAAAGTACTTCATGATATCACCAGTTTAATGGGGGTGGGCCAGGTGACCAAGTAGCTCTCAGGACAAAAACCTTCACCTTAAATCATAAGTTGAATGATACCTTGTTTCTTATCACAAACATTTTCATGGAAAAATTTAATGTATAAACATCAAATAACAAAAAGGTTCCCCTTTCACTTTGAGATTAAAATTTATTTATCAATACAATGCTAGCAGATTAAGTAGCTCTTAAAATATACTGTTGGTTTTGTTCAAGTGTTTAGAGGTTAAAAGATGAAAACTTTTTAGATTTTTATTTAGAAATCAAACTAGAATGAAACTATTCAATTAGCAGCCAAACTGAACTTTACAAAAATAGATGTTTTTAGCTTAATAATAAAAATTTTTTTTTTTTTTTTAAATACATTACTTCCTTATTAAAAGGAAAATTATCAACCAAAGCATAATACTGAAATCATATTTAAATAACCAATATCTTAATACCATTGTAATTACTTACTGTAATGAAATGGCTGCCTCGCTGCCACATCAACAACATGGAGTCAATCACAGGAATTCTTATAATGAGCACAAGAAATGCAAGAGCTGGAGATTTTGAAAACAATCAGTAACTGGCAGAGGACAAAAAAAATGACTTAGTTTTGGAGATAGTGAGACCCCACACACACACAATTGAGATGGGCTGCAATTTAGCCATTAGCCAACTACTCTCATGCTCTCACTTTCACAGAAATACTATAGAAATATTGGATTTGTAACTTAGTTTTTTAATTCTTATTTAACTACTTAAAAAGCAAACATGCATACATCAAATTTCCATGGCCAGATATCATATTGATGCAGTTAAAGATTGTAATATACTGACAATCAACACTTAACACATTCAAGTTTTTTCTGTTTAAATTCTACATATTATTTTCGTATATTTTTAAGATATTTAAAGTAAAAATTATGCAATTCTACATTGAAGCAAGGCACTCAAAGAGGAATTATTTTTATGAAAAATACTTTA